>JAODAL010003088.1:0-155000 GCA_025379985.1 Phyllomedusa bahiana
TAAAAATTTTGCGCAGAGGTAGCTAAACCCTCTTTGTGTCGGGGATCTAGAGGGGGGCCCGCGCTCGGATGTTTTTGGGCAGTGGCGAAAGAAAAAAGAAAATCAAACTGGCAAAAAAAGAGTGCCCGGCCTAGTTTTTGCGAGGGTTCAAACTTGGGGACTGCAGATAGAGAAGATTCTTGTATGGGTGAAATTTCGAGGGGTGAAGCCCCTCCAAAAATTCCCCCATTTTCTAGGGCTAATTAATACCAGTAATTCCGATCACCGATTTTTTAAAAAATTTGGTTCGGCTGGGATAAAGGGTTTTTGAAAGACCCGCAAAGTAGCATTTTTCCCGAGGGGACTTCTGAAGGAGAACAGCACCTCACCACAGATTAGGGTCCACCTCAAGGATAAAGGGGCACTGCGGGTCCGGAGAAAAGAACGGAGCAGGAAGCTATGCTGATTTGAGGTGTCAAATGCTTTTTTGGGCCCTCAGGCGGCCAAGATTTAGGGTTGGGCATTTTTTTGTAAGGGCCACCACGGGGCCACGAGGTGGAAAAATGGGGGAAAAATGGTCTGAAATTTCGCGAACACCAAAAATCTTTGGATAAGCGAAGGCCCCTGGGAGGCCATTTGGGGCTGAGCAATTTCGGGGGATTCATTTTGGGCCCTGACCAAAACGATGTAGCCCAAAAGGGCAACGAGGTTCGTTAAAACGGGCATTTTCCAGTTTGGCATATAATGGTGGTCCGGAGACTTTTTAAGCCCCGGGCCCGGGGGGAGGCGGTGAGTTTCCGGGTCAGGGGAAAAATTGGGAATCCAAGGTAACGATACGCAGCATGAGGAGGTTCAGAAGATCTCATTGCAAAGTTTGGAACCCGCGGACTTGCAGGGGCCAAATGGCATGACGGATATTCAAAATGGATCTTGGAAAAAAAATGTGTCTTCCACTGTCGCCTTCCCAATACGAATCGGTTTTAAAAGCTCCCCGTAGATCAACTTGGGAAAAAAAATTTGCGCCACGCAGGAATGAACGGCTCCCACATCAGAGGGGGGGTATCGATTTTTTTTTGTAATTTGGGGTTTAAGTCCCCTTTAAACGATACGGGCGGAGAGAAAAACCCTCTTTCTTTTCAAAAAAGAAGAATCCCGCCCCCGCAGGCGAAGAAGACTTGGATGAAGCCCCTTTCGGGGGTTTTTTTTGGGTTTTCCAATAGCCTTAGTTCCGGGGACGGAGGAGGGTTTTGACTCTACCCTTGGGGGGGTGTTTACCGGGTTGCAGGGCAAAGGGACAAACGAAACGGCCCGGGCGGGGGGCAGAGTTTCGGCCCGTCTTTCAGAAAAAACATCGGGAAGGTCCTGGTAGGAGTGGGCAGAACCGCAAGGCTCTTTAGACTTGACAAAGCGGGCTGTAGAGCAGGGGCGGGGGTACCGGAAGGGATCGGAGTGGCACCCCCGGGGCCCAACAATGATTTCGCCCGTTTCCATCCAAGGTCGGGCGTGGATTGTAACAAGGAAGGGCCGTGGATTTCCGTAGAGGAGTGGGCAAACAAGCAGTTTAAAAGTCTCCTTGTTGTAGGGCGCCTATCTGTAACGTGAGGGGAGCAGTGCAGAACTGAATAGCGCCCTTTAGGCATTCGCCACTGATGGAGGAGACGAACATGAGTCGCTGCAAGGGGGTCACCGGGGAGACGAAACCGTGAACCAGAGCTTGGCTGACAAAATTTCCGGGCGGACCCGAATCAAGGTAGGCGGATGGCTTGGCAAGGTTCAGTCCGGCCGATATTCCACAGAGTACTGGGATAATAGTCAAACGTGGAAAGGCCGGCACTGACACCTATGAGATGCCTCTCCCTGCGAGAGCCCACTTGCTTTAGGCGTTACCTGGACGTAGTAACCGGAACAGACCTCCCAATGAAGTGCCAGAAAACATCACAGTAAAGCATAGCTGCCTCAGACTACGCTAGCGTAGCGTTCTTCCCTGGGTTTCCAGGTGGGCTTCTCCTCGAACCTGCATGGGATTCGTCCTCAGGAACCATTGGCGGAGGAAGAGTGGAGGTCGTTAGGAACACAGGTGGCAGCAGTAGCCGGGCGTGGTCGGTGACCTACCCCATGGTGAGCGGACATAGTTGTTTCTAGGCAAAAAGCGTATGTCGACTTCGGGTCCAACCGAAATCAGTTCGTCCAGATAGGATGAGGCAAGATCCGATCTGCTAGCTCATCTATTAATGCACCCCGAGAGGCCTTTGCCAAAAGTTGCCCACCAACGGCCTCAATGTTCCCAGTCCATTCTGAGGCGAGGGTACGGGAACTGCACGAGTACTGACCCACAGTGAATCGCCCTACCGAGACGAGCGAGATGCTGCGGCAGCAGAGGAGGTGCGGCCAGGGAGTTCCTCGGATGACGGAGCGGAACCCCTGGAGGATAGGCTTGCAGGATTAGCCGTCCAACAGATCTCGCTCTGGTCCCATATACGGAGTATGGCCCCAGTGGAGGCTAATTTAATGAAGGCCCACCTTACCCGCTCATTAGAGAATTTACGATGCCCCAACATCTTGATGAGATGAGCATTGACTGAGAAGCGTCTGCACTTCCTGGATCCTCCATCATAGCGAGAGGGGAGCGGCCGATGCAGAGAACAAAGGCTCAGGGTGTCAGGGGCAGGAAGAGCGCCATGCCCGGCAGATCAACTGGTGCTGGCGAGGCAGCAGCAGCCGCAGGCCCGTAGGTAGACGAGCCGAGCAACAAGTCTTGACTCTTGCATCATGCCGTGACAGGTCAATACCTGTCTCTGCGTGGGCGAACGTCCGTCGTGACGTCCGGAGTTCAGGCAAAGTACCCTGGTGAATCCAGTACCAGTCGTACCATACGGTTTCGTGATCGCCTGAATCCACCGCAAAGCGATGATAGCTAAGCTAGCCAGGGGCCGAGTCTAGTAGCCCCCGGAATTCACCAGAGCCCGCCGCAAAAGCAGGATGGACTTGCCCTCCCCCCCTCCCCCCCCCGCTGGGCGTGAGGAGCTACCAGGTCGCTACCTCTGTACGTGACTTGCTTGGCGATGGCTTCCCGGGGGTACAGCGAGGCACAGAATCTGAATCCCAAAAAGCGTAGTCGTGGACAGCAGGAGGTCAGGGCAGTGAGCATTAGTTACGTGTCAGAGACGGGCAGACGGTCAGGGCAGGCGGCAAACAGCCAAGGTCAGAAAACGTAGCAGAACGGACTGGTACACGGTAAATCAGACAGGACTTTCCTACACTCATAACTAGGCTAACGCACACCAACAGACTGGCAAAGAGTGCTGGGGGCGTATTCCTTATATAGGACCAGCGGCCGTTGATAGACCAATTACCGGGACACTGGCCCTTTAAATCCAGACCAGCCGACGCGCTCGCGCCCTAGGGAGCGGGTATGCGCACGGTGGCCGGGACGGACCGGCTCAACGTACACAGGAGCGTGGAGTGGTAAGAGAGCCGGCGCCCGACAAACAGGGGGTATGTTTTCTAAGTCAACCAATACAATTTTATGTTTTGTTTCTTAGGGTATGTTACATTCCAGTTTTCCTGTACTTATAGGGGTTTTCTCACCACAGTGATTAGCCTTTAAATATGTAGAGAAAGGTAAATGAAGACTATTGCCATTGCTGTTTTGATTTTTCTTTGTTCAAGCAATAAAGATGATTTTATTTACTGTGTGATTGAGCGACTTCAGGTTGCAGGTTTCTGTCATGGGATTGGTTGCAGCAAAAGATCTGCAAAATGTGTGCCATCCATGTTCCTGGTCTTGGTGGGGGAAGCCAGCAGTTTGGGGTCAGTAAAGTTGCTGACTTTTGGAGTAGCCATTGGTATAACTGTGATTCAGTTAATACGGGTTGGCTTCCTTGGAACAGCTGTAGTGTTGGTGGGAGGCTGTTCCCACATTCCAGACCAGGTTTTAGAGGCTTGTTAAAAGCCTTTTTACTTCTGGACAATAGAGGGTATCATTGCTACCTGGAGTTTTGAGCAGCAGAAAAGCTGAAGACAGGACTCTTCTACCTCCCATGCTTGAGGGAAGCCTGAACCAAGTGGATTAGTAAAAGTGTGGGTTTGTGGCAGTAGGTTCAGGCCACAGATTTAGAGAGGGATGCTATATGTTCAGTGAGTGACTAAACGGCTGAGGAGTTTGTTTATATTTTGTGCACATGTGCTGTCACATGTTGATGAAAAAAGCTTTTAGAAGGTCAGTTCTAAAAGAAGCCATGTGTTGGAGTGATGTGTTTATGGGATACCATAACTGTTTTATCAAAAGACACTGATTTCAGGCTGCGTGATCATCGAGCCAGTCCTAGATGGTGGCCGAATATGGGTGAAATTTCACAACTGACCATGGCGAGTTACTCCATAGTTAGTCTTATCTCTAGAACAGGAGTTTGTTTACCTAAGTTTATGACTAGTGTTGAGCGATTTTTATCGACAATGTTGAAATCGGCAAGGTTTTTATGGTGATCGAAATTTCCAGATCATGCGATAATTAAGGTTAAAATCTGTGCATCATCTATTAAGATCGCGCCTTTTTCGGCGCTTCCTGTAATTTTGGCGGCCAGCAAACAGATTAAAAAGAATAGAGCAGGGTGAGATGTGTGTGCGACGTAATGACTGGGATCGTATGGTTGCGATTGGCTGGAAAAATCACATTGACCCTTTTTTAACATAGAACAGCGTTTCCTGTTTCAGCCTCAGTGTCTCTCAGCGTCTCATAGGGATGGGAACCTGCCCCTCTGCCTGTGGCCAAACAGCTCAGCAAAAATTAGCCCTATTTCTGCAAAAGAGAAACCTCTACTATTAGCTGTAACCTTCCAATTTAGTTAGATTAGAGATTTGAAGATTTTATGTAGTTAGCTAGAGAATTTTAAAGCAGCATCTACCGCTGTAAATTCACGGCGGTGGGAGCGGGGGGGGGGCCCCCGCGGGCCAACACAGACAAGCACTATCTATAAAGAACACAGGAAAAAGTTCACCAAGAAATAATGTAGACATTGTAGTGGAATATCATTATTATAAACAGTTTGCAATTTAAATATTGCCTGGAGTTTGGGCAGCCTGAACTATATTTGGAAAACATCATTTCTAGTAACTGTAGGTCTCTTTGTTAGCTGCAAAACTCCACTTTTTATTTTCAGTATACATTTCAGATAGGTGTTCAATTTTACCCATTACACCTGTGACTGTTGATATATCACCATGCACTTAAATTACAATCCAGCCAAACTTGTAGTCAGCACAGGTTGTTTGTTGCCAAAAATCCGTGTATCGTACGAAAACATCACAGTTACGTGTTTTTTGACTTTTGCGCACCCAGCACTGTTCATTGACGCAGCATCTACGTAAATCTTAAAACAGCAATTCTATATTCACCACAGGTGAATTGAAAGGTGCAAAAAATACCGTTTATTATATCAAAACATAACAGTTACTGTTTTTTGCTTTTGCACACCCAGCACGTTTTATTGACGCAGCACTACGTAAATCTTAAAACAGCAATTCTATATTCACCACAGGTGAATTTAAAGGTGCAAATAATACAGTTTATTATATCAAAACATAACAGTTACGTGTTTTTTGACTTTTGCACACCCAGCACTGTTCATTGACGCAGCATCTACGTAAATCTTAAAACAGCAATTCTATATTCACCACAGGTGAATTGAAAGGTGCAAAAAAAAACGTTTATTATATCAAAACATAACAGTTACGTGTTTTTTGACTTTTGCGCACCCCGCACTGTTCATTGACGCAGCATCTACGTAAATCTTAAAACAGCAATTCTATATTCACCACAGGTGAATTGAAAGGTGCAAAAAATACCGTTTATTATATCAAAACATAACAGTTACGAGTTTTTTGACTTTTGCACACCCAGCACTGTTCATTGACGCAGCATCTACGTAAATCTTAAAAAAGAAATTCTATATTAACAACAGGTGAATTGAAAGGTGCAAAAAATACCGTTTATTATATCAAAACATAACATTACGTGTTTTTTGACTTTTGCGCACCCAGCACGTTCATTGACGCAGCATCTACTAAATCTTAAAACAGCAATTCTTTATTTCACCACAGGTGAATTGAAAGGTGCAAAAAATACCGTTTATTATATCAAAACATAACAGTTACGTGTTTTTTGACTTTTGCGCACCCAGCACTTTTTTATTGACGCAGAAACCCCTAGGAAAATTTTAAAAACACAATTCTATATTCCCCAAACAGGTAAATTGAAAGGTGAAAAAAATTTCCCGTTATTATACCCAAAAACTTTTAACGGGGTTTTTTGATTTTTGCAACCCGGCCGGGTTAAATTGAGAAAGCTTTCTCGAAAACTTAAAACACAATTCTTATTCACCCGGGTTGAATTAAAAGGGGTTGCAAAAAAAAACCGTTTATTTTCCCAAAAACCCTTTAACAGATGCGTGTTTTTTGGACTTTTCCCCAGTCCAGATTTTTTGGGGATAGCCCACCTTTCAGTTAAATTTGAATCCAGAAAAATTTTTTTTTGATTAGAGGGATTGAGAATAGCTGGTTTTTGCGTTTTTTAAATTAAGAGACTTTCCAAAACTTTTCCAAATACCTTCTCAATTTTTAAAATTTTCTGAAATGGAGCGAATGGGGGTGGTAAGCGAGTAAAGGGGGGGTTTAGCAAAAGGAGTAGAGGTACGAGAGGGAAGGTGCTTTCCTTGGGGGCGAAAAACACCATGCCAGCGGTTCGTCAGTTCCCGGGGCCCTCGGCCTGTCATCGCTGGGACGGGGGCCCTGTAAATCTAAGTAACGAACATCGTCCCCCAAATTTTCCCTTTTCAGTGGTTAATGAAACCCTGAACCCCGCATCTTCCCTCCTCGTCCCCCCCAGTCACGGGCCACAAAGGTCGTATCAGCATTTTAAAGAAATCCGTCCCCAACATGAAGAAAGCCCAAAATGTCAAAATCGTGTACCCACCACTGGGGATAATCCTTTTCTAAAAGCCCCTCTTTGATGAAAAAATTTGGGGTTTTGGGGGAAAAGGCATTTTAAAAGAAAAGAGGTTGTTTGGGTCTGCTCTGACCCCCCAAAATTTTCTGGGGCCATCAGAGGAGGTGAAGGAACCCGGGGTCAATGGGGAAAAAAATCCCGGGCGGTCGGCAACGCCTTGCAGTCCCCCTTGCTTGTAGCCCCAGCTTTTTGGAGCAAAAATTTCAGGACGCCCAAGTACCTGTTTTTGATGATGATGATGATGTTTATGAAATTGCGGATCCTTTCCGGGTTTTTTTCCGCAGAATTTTCTTGCGACCCCGCTTCATCAGTGGACGAGGAGGAAGACGATGGGGTAGTGCCCAATACGGGTCCCCGCCCCAAAAAGGGGGGAGGGGGGTTTCGCAAAAAGCCCGCTGATATGATTTCCGCCACCCAAGGGTTTCCAGCGAAAACCCCCGCCCCTCGTTATCGCCGTCAAAAAGGTCCGGACCTCTCAACCCTTGGCCCTTCCCTTTGAGAAAACCCTTATTCCCCCAGGGGATGCCATATGCCCCCTTTGCCGTAAAGCAAAAGTAGAGGAAAAGAAACCTTAAGGGGGTTTAACCCCTTTCCCAAACATGTCTAGTCCCCTTGCAGCGAATGCATGGGGTTGAAATGGAGGGAACACTTGGCCAAAAAAGGCCAGACCGACCCCGGGCCCCCCAACCACGGCCCACACCCTTTGTCTTCGCCCCCCTCCTCATCCGCCACCCCCCAAGGGCGTTCCTCAGCTGCCCATGTCTCTCAGATCATGATCAGGGTTTCAGCCTCCGTTTCACCCTCCCCCATCGCCAGTACCCCACCCCCAACAGGGGCCCCAACCCAAACCCCTTCCCCTTTTCCCCCCCATTTAAAAAGGGACCTGCACGCCGACAGGGGCCCAAAGTTTTAGCCCCACCCCTTCTGTCTTCCGGTTTGGGAGCAGAAGAAAACACTTTAACCCAAACCATCCCAAAACCCAAAACCCAAATTTGTCGGCTTTGCCGTTTTGGGGCCTTTGGGAAAAATGTTCCCCTTTCCATCTGGTGGACACAGATGGGTTTCCCCCCGTCTTTGGCCTCGCCTCCCCAATACCAGATGCCGAGCAGGCATTTTTTTTTGCCGGGAAAAGCCGTCCCTGCCGGGCCCAGCCACGTGCCCTCAAAAATTTTTAAAAGGCGTTGTCTGCATCGTTCCGGAAAAAGTCCATCCCCACCACCGACATTTGGGGATGGAAAAACCCCAAGGGCCCAAAGGCCGCAAAAATCTCTGTGACAGCTCACTGGGGACCCTGGGTGGATGCTCTGGGGGTGACGGTGGCTCTCAGGCTCGGCCCCACCTCTTAAAAAAACCCAGGGTTTTGGTGCGGGGCTCTTCCCCCAAGGCCTTTGGGTGGCACCCACGTGCCCAGAGACACCGGGCCGTATTAAAATTTAATCTGCCCCTTGGGGGAACCGTCCACACAAGGTCGGGGAGCGGGGGACGATTTTAAAGCAACGAGCCCGAGCGCGGGCTGGGGGGACAAAAAACCTTGTGTCAGGAAAAGGTGGTGTGCGTAAGGGGCCGAAATCTTTTTGGCCCCCCCCTTTAAAGGGGTTCGGTAGGTGGAGCACATCCCTTGCCTGGCCATGCCCTTCCCCCTTTGGTCGTCCAGAAATTTAAAGAGTCCCCGGGGGTTCGGGGGACTGCCGCTAAAGAAGGCTGGGGTTTCTGATTCCCCTTTCCCGCCGTTCGCCCCTCCCTTCGTCCGCCGGGCTGCGTTGCAGCGTCAGCTCGGCCTCCCCATAAAACCGTCCATTGTTGACGTGGCAACACGCGGGAAATTTCCCCACCCCCCACATGCCCAGGGGTTTGGGGGCCAGCGCGCAATGCCATTACGCAAAAGGGAAGGGGGGGGGGGAAAAACCCCCCCCCCCCAGGGGCCTGCAAGAGCGGTACGGCCCCCGGGGGGTGTTAAACCCACCGAGAGGGAGGCGGGGGAAAAAAGCTCTCCCCATCCTTGAGTTTTAAAGAAGCCACCAAAATGGCCCGTGGGACAAGGGCCCTTTTGGGCATGGCATTTTTGGATTTATTTTGGGAAAACGACTTTGGGCCCACTCGAAAAAAAACAGGTCCCGCCACAACGGGGGAAAGGGACGGCCCACAGATGCGTAAAAGGAGTTTTTCCCTCTCCGTCAAACCCCACGGGCCCCGGACATTTTTTCCCCCCCAAATTTCATGGGGTTTTCATTGGCGGGTGGTTCGGGGTAGGTCTAGTGCAAAGGGCGCATAAAGCTCTCAAGGTGCATCACTCAGGAAAGTAAAGGGGCTGTTTTTAAGCGTTCCGGGGGCAGGGGGACCCAGGGGGGAGGGGGAAAGGTATTCCTGGGCACCGATGTTACCGACGTCCCTCCCTTGGAAAGGGGTTTGGGCGCGAATTTGAGGCGGAGGAGGAAATGAAAAAAGATCAGTTTGCTAGGGGCCCCTCAACACAGAGGTTGGGGAAATTAAAGGGCTCCTTTCTCTAAAAGGTTAATTGGGGAATGCCCCCATTTCCCCAACATGATCCTCGCATTAAGGCCATAAAAATGAACAAAGTTACTGAGTGGCCACCCCCCTGGACCCCCCGGTTTAAAAAAAACAAAAAATCAGCACTTTCCCTTCCCCCCACCAAATAAAGAGTAAAATGCAGGAAATTTGGGGACCTTGCTGATTGATCCAAAATGGGGGACATCTGGGTTTCTTTTGCTTTAAAGTTCCCCAAAAGTCACGGGGGGGAAATACTTTAGGGCGTGACGCAGTAGGTGCCAAGTAGGCGTACGGAGCAGGGAGGGAAAAGGGGGCAGAAGCCCAAAAGGGGGACCCCTTTTTTTGGGAATCTTTGTTTACCACCTCCCCCAAAATATGCAATGCGGGGACAATTTCCCCAAAAACAGAGATCCTTAAGTTTATGGTGGGACGGGGCTATTGCGTCTCAACACCCGATGTTTTTGCATGTGTTTTCCCGGGCCCAATAGGGCTTTTTTTTGTTGGGGGACCAAAATGGAAGAATGGCCCGAGCTGGTCGTCACGCCATAGAGCTGTTGTCCCGCTCGAACCCGCATCATATCTGAGCGGAAAACCCTTTTGACAAACTGGATTTAAAAATTACAGAAAAAACGCATCCGACTTTTCCCCAGGTAATGTGGATGGTTTTTACTTTCTTTAAAAATTTAATCAGGCATGGGGTTTTGATGATGTTTTGGCCCCCAAATTCCCCAGGTCACCGATTAGTTGTCAGTCTACTTACATTTTCCCTTTTAAAAAAGAAAAAGGTCCTCTTGAAAAAATTTTTTTTAAAAAGATCATTTCTTACTTTCAAATTTTTTTTCTTTTTTCCCAACAGTTCATTTTTTCTGGTTTTGCTGAGAGGAGGGCTGTAAAAGACGCAAAAGGGTTTTTGACAAACCGTATTCCATTTACTCACTTTTTCTTTTTGAAGTTTTTGGGATTGTCACTGGTTTTTTGGTCATGGGCTGTGAGATACAGCATTAAAAACATGGTCCTTTGGAAAGGAAAAGTTATTTAAGGCAATTTCTCCCCACAATTTTTAATAGTGGCTGAGAAGTCATATTTTTTAATTTTTTGGGGGCATGTTTGCTGGAGATCCCGCTATAATTATGGTTTCCCTTTGGGAAAAGAAAAATTTGGGTTCTAAAATGGAAATTTTTCCCCCCACAATTTTTAATAGGGGGAGAATCTTTTTTAAAATTTTTTGGGGTCTGGGAGCTGTGAGATTTAAAAGCTATAAAACATGGTCCTTGTAACCCGGAAAAATTTTGGGTTCTAAGTGGCATTTTTTTCCCCCACAATTTTTTTAAAAGGGGGGCTGAGAAGTCTTTTTTTTTTTTTTTGGGTCATGGGGTGCTTTTAAAAAGCAGCAATACTACAGGTCCAAAAAAAAAAAAAAAATGTTGTTTTTAACAGACATTTTTTTCTTCACAAAATTTTCCAAAGTGGCTCAAGGGTCATGCTTTTAATTTTTTGGGGGGGATTTTGCGGGGAAAAATGCAGCTATACTACAGGTTTCCCATTCTAAAAAAATGTTTTTTTTAACAGACATTTGTTTTTTCACAATTGTCCAAAAGTGGCTCAAGGGTTTATGGTGCTGTCAGAAACCCGGGAAAAGGTAGGACAATGTTTAAAGGAAAACATATTGCAAAATGACTTTTTTTGAAAAATTTTTTAAAATAGCTATCAAACCCAGTATTGAGACAAAACCCCTTTAATACAATTTAAAAAAAAGAAACAAAGACATGGTGGGATTCCCCCTATTTTTTAAAAATGTGTTTTTTAGAATTAAAGTACTAAAAAAAATTTCCTGTACAAAAAGCTGTTTTAAAAAAATTCCTCCCGAATTGTAAAGGGAGGACAGGAAAAAGACCAATGTTTGGTTAATTTAGAGGCATTTGGGGTTTTGGGCACGGACAGAGGAACAAAGTACAGAGACCATTTTCCCCCAGCACTTTTAGTAAAAATTTAGAAAAAAAATGCCAAGATAAAGGGCCAAACCCGGGTGTAACAAGCGTTAAAACCCCCAGTATTTCCAAATAAGCTCATTGGGGGCCCCTTTATTCGGGGGGGCAAGCGCCCCACCCAGGAAATTTACTGTGTACGGGGGGAAGGCTGGAGTTCTCCACTTCTGCTTCCCCCCCTTCCCTTTACACGGGCGTTTTTTGGGTTTCTGGGGTCACCGGGATTTTAAAGGGATGTTAAAAGATGACGGGACGCCCCCTGGGCTTTTTTACCGGGACCCACTGTAACTCCGGCCCTGGGGCTTGGGTGTGGCCCAGGACGGTATAGTCAATGTTTCCCGTGAAACTAAAATGGTGGTTGAAAGATCCTTTTTTCCCGGGACTTTTTAAAAGTGGGGGTCATGAGGTTTGGGGGTCTTTCCCGTGGGGCCCCGGGGCAGGTTTAGTCCCAAAGTCCCTTTTTAACTAAAAAAGAAAGGTTTAAAAACTCCTTTTTTCCCGGGACTTTTTAAATGTGGGGATCATGCAGGTTTGGGGTCATGTGTGGCCCGGACAGGTATTTCCCAAAGTCCAGGGTTTAAAAAAAAAATGGTGGTTGAAAGACTCCTTTTTTCCCCGGCCCCTTTTATAAAGTGGGGGTCAAGCAGGGGTTTTGGGGTCATGCTGTGGCCCAGGGGGAAAGGGATAGTCAAAGTCCCGTTCAACTAAAAAGGGGGTTTAAAAACTTTCCTTTTTTTTGGCACTTTTTAAAAAGTGGGGGTCATGCAGGTTTTTGGGGGTCATCTGTGGCCCCGGACCGGGATAGTCAATGTCCCCCGTGAAAAATAAAATTTGGGGGTTAAAGGGCTCCTTTTTCCGGCACTTTTTAAATGGGGGGGGGTTTTTATGCAGGTTTGGGGGTCATCGTGGCCCAGGACAGGGATAGTCAATGTCCAGTTCAAAAATAAAATGGTTTGGGTTTAAAAAAACTTTCCTTTTTTTGGGGACTTTTTAAATTTTGGGGGGCCCTGCAGGGTTTGGGGGTCATTTCTTTTGGCCCAAAAAATTTTCCCTTCAAAAAAAAAAGGGTTTAAACCTTTTTTTCACTTTTAAATTGGGGGGGGAAAATTTCCATCCTCCCCCCCGGAATTTAAATTTCCCCAAAAAAAATTAAAACCCCCCTTTTCCCCCCAAACCCGTGGGGAAAACCAAATTCCCCCTCCCCCACCCCCAACCCCCAAAAAGTTGTTCCAGTTAAAAAAATGGTATTAAAAACCTTTTGCCCAAAAAACCCCCCCCTTCCCCCCCAAGGTTTGGGGGCCCTCCCCCCCCTTCCCCCAAAAAGGGGAACCCCCAAGCCCCAAAAACCCCGACAAAATACCCAAAAACCCAAACACCAAAAAAAAAATTCGGACCCTTACCCAAACAAGGGGTTTCCCCCAAAACACGCCCAAAAAACACCCCCCAGCCCCTTTTTTTAAGATTTTTTCTTTCCCCAAAATTTAAAGGTTCCATCCCCCAACCCATCCAAAGAAAAAAATCGGATGCGGGTCCAAAATCAAACCACCAACCCCCCCAAACAACCACCCCCAACACTAATTTTTGCCAATTTTAAACCCAAACCCCCTAAAGGCCAAACCCCCAAAAAAAACCCCCCCAAACCCCCCCAATAAATAAAAAGGAAAATTTCCCCCGAGGTAATGCCAACCCCCAAAAAAAACCATTCACCCCCCCTAAAAATATTGGTACCGGTTTCGGAACCCCCTCCCCCTTTTCCCTTTAAACTAACCCCCAAAGGGGCCCCCCCTTGTGCCCCCAACCTCCCCAAGTTAAAAAAAAATTTAAAAACCAACCCCCCTTTTTAAAAACATGAAAAAAAAAAAAGTCCTTTTTAAAAAAAACCCCCCTCCCCCCGAGGGCCATAAAAAAAGACCTAGATTTAAAACAGTCCCAAAACCCCGGGAACCACCAAAACCCCCCCCCCCCCCGCCCATGGTGACAATTAAAAAAGAAATGGAACGAACCCCCCCCCCGGCCCCCGGAAACCCCCCAACCGCCAACAGACAACCCCCCCCCCCACCAAAAAAACCCTTCCGGGCCCCCCAAAACAAAAACCCACCAGCACGGGGGAAACCCCCAACCTGTCCCCTTTTCCAAAAAAAACGGTTTCCCCCAATCTTTTAAACAAAAAAATATTCCCCAACCAAACCTCATCTTCCCAAACCCCAACCTTCCCCCCAAAAAGACAACCCCCCTTTAAAAACAACAAAAGATCCCCAAAAAACACTCCCAAACCCCCAAACTTTTATTTTAAAACCCCCAACCCCCCCCTACAACACCCCAATACAACATTTTAAAACTAACCCACCCCGCCCCCCAAAAACCCCAAAAAAACCCAAAAACTTCCCCCCCATTCCCCCCGAACCCCCAAAAAGGCCCCAAAAAAGGGTTAAAGCCCCAAAACCAAACGAATTTATCAAAAACAAAATTTTGCCAACAGTACTATAAAATCATTCACTGCCTGAAAAGGAGGTGAGTGTGAAGCTGACTGTGTCTCTGTGAAACATCATGGTGAGAAAACCCTTTTAATCTAATTCTCAAAGAAGACTGTTGTGCTAAGCACATGCCCAAGTATAGCAAATAATATTAAATAGTTACTGAGAACAATTTTAAAAAGTCCAGTGAAAAAAAAAAAAGTCCAGTGAAATAAAAAAGTCCAAATGCCCAGTAGGTCCAGTGAAAAGACATGAGTATAGTAATAGCAGTCAAACTAGGGAATCCACCAAAGCGTCACCCCTTTCTTTGCCCATGGTGATTTTTCATTATAAAAAGAATATGGAACAGAAGCTCAGGTCTCCTCTGCAGGTTTTTGCCTGGAAACAAAGTTTTGCCTTTGTCTAAGCAGATCAATCTCAAGACCTCTTACAAACTTACTCCTTAATTCCTGGGTTCCTGCAGAATTTAGCATGTTATAAACTTTGCCCACTAGCATCTATGTGGATACCCACATTTTTCCATGTCTCTCTCCTAAAGAATGGGAAAGGAGCTGGATTCACTGAATCTTTGAGAAGCAAAAAGGAATATTAGTCAAGCCAATATCGCTCATCTACATACGGCGTTTCAGGGTTTTGCCCCTCATCAGTGTAGAGCAGAGCGATACTGGCTTGACTGGGTGGGAGGCAATGAGTGGCTGAGAGAAGGGGAACATCTCTCCTTATGGAGAGCACCAGTTAAGGTGTGTAGTGTTTTGATTGCCTTTTAGCCCACTACTAAGCATCTGCATATCACAAGGCATTATGGGAAAGGAGCTGGGAAGCTCACTGCGCCCTCTATTGGTTTTAACAAATCCTCAATTTACTTCTGATTCACTGAATCTTTGAGAAGCAAAAAGGAATATTAGTCAAGCCAATATCGCTCATCTACATACACCGTTTCGGGGTCTTGCCCCTCATCAGTGTAGAGCAGAGCGATACTGGCTTGACTTTTTCTTAACCAGTTTTTCAAGAATTCAGCAACCTTTGTGATGACTTTATCTTTTCCTGTTACTAAATTAGAGATCAAGATTAATAAAGACATCAAGAAACCCAGAGACAACTTATTTAATCTCATTAAACATTAAAGGTTTGGTCCTGAGATTTTGAGAACTAGATGCCCATGTCGTTATCCACATTTTTTTATTAACTACTTTTTTTACTAGTTGAAAAGTGTAAAGGAAGGGTTCTTTCACCTGCAGTCTTGTTGCTTTGCCCCTGCCTCCAGCCACTATGCCAATGGGTCACACATGCGCTTGCTTATGGCCCTTTTAAAGAAGCAGTGTGCTTTAGAACTTCCCAGTGCCCACACAACAACCATAGATGACTGCTCTTTACCTGACAACCATGAACCTGCACTAATGGCTGGGACTGGCATTTACTCAACAAAATCTGCATAGAAAAAGCCAAATAGCGCTCCTTCCTATCTGATCCCTGCCATGTACCCAAACGGCAGTTAACACCCATGTATGGGGTATTGCTGTACTTGGAATAAATTGCTTAATACATTTGGGGTGCTTTTTCTCCAGCATTCCTTGTAAAAATGAAAAATGTAAAGGCAAAACAGTATATTATTATAAAAAATGTATTTTTTTTATTTTCATGGCCCAATGGTAAAAAAAATCTGTGAAACACCTGTGAGGTGTATTCCTTTATGGATGTAGTCTCCCAAAGTACGTTTTTTTTAGAGTTGTTTATTAATTTTTAGCACCTTCAGGTGTCTGCAAACCCGAACAGTACCTTAACCCCTTCCCGACATAGGACGTACCAGTACGTCCTAGCGGGAAGTGCGTTCCTGCAAATGGACGTACCGGTACGTCCCGCACATCATCCAAGTTCCCAAGCAGACCCCACACGATTTTGACATGGAAAAAGCGGTATATTACCGCTGGTCTCATTCCGCATCACCCACGGCCGGAGTAATTAACCCTTTAACTGCCACAATCTATTACGATCACCAGAGCTAAGGGGCAAAAAGGAGGGACATTCTTCTGTCTTTTCTCGGTGCATCAGTGGCAATCGCCACTGCTGTCTCCTCATCTGACAGTTCGGCAGTGTAAGAAACACTTCTGGGCTGTCTGTTATGTCACCATGGAGACCATTATACAGCAGCAATGCTGTGTACTGATCTCTATTGTATCAGTGATCTGAAGATGACTGATACAATTCCCCTATGGAGAAAAGTGAAAAAGTAAAAAAAAAATTAAGACACAAACACGAAAATTAAAATAAAAACATATATACCACCCTTTTCCCCTTTACAAACGGTAAGACCACACATTTCTATTACCCCATGTGTAACGACCTACACTATAAGTCTGTCACATTAATTAAGACGCATGGTGAATGCTGTAAAAAAAAAAATCACAGAATTGGGATTTATATTCATCCCACAGCACATAAAATGGAAATAAAAGTGATTAAGAACTCATAAAAACACCAAAGTGGTACCAATTAAAGTTTCAGTTTATCCTGCAAAAAAAAGCTCTTACACAATTCTGGATACAGAAAAATGAAGATAGCGATGCATAAATATTGTTTTACACAATAAAAACAATTTTTAATAAAAAAAACTATATAAATTGGGTATCGCCGTAATCCTATCGACCCACAGAGTAAAACTAACTTGTCACACATACTGCACGGAGAGCACTGTTAAAAATAAAAACACTACTAGGATTGCAATATTTTTTTCAACCTGCCTTCCATAAAATCGATTTAAAAGCAATCAAAAAGCCTTGTCCCCCCAAAAATGATAACAATAAAAACATCAACTCATCCCACAAAAAACAAGCCCTTACACAGCTCATTATACAGAAAAATAAAAGTTTTGGCTCTTATGGCAATGCAAAAATGTGTTTTCCTTTTTGAATAAAAGTGTTTTGTGTAAAATCAGTAAAACATGAAAAAAATTACAAATTGGGTATTGCATCGAGTAAACTGCTGAGTTACTGCTGAGTAAAGCTAGTATGTCATTTATACCTCATGGTGACCGCTAGAGATGGGCGAATCGATTCTAACGAAGTGGAATTCGTTTAGAATTTCAGAAAACTTCGGTTCGTAACGAAATCGAACTTTGGTGTGATTCGCGGGAACGAAGTGTGCTTTTCATTGATAAAAAGGCTGCGAGCACATGGGGTTACATGGGGCAAAGCACTCTGGGAGGAAGAAGGGCATTTGCCGCATGACATGCGCAGAGAATGAGCCAATCAGAGACCGGCGGGATTCTGTGACGTCACCCGCACTATATAAGACCGAGCGGGGCGCTGGGAGCTCACACTCCTCTCACTGTACTGACAGGGAAGGTGCTGCTGCGGTGATAGGCGCTTTTTGAAGAACTGATTTTTACAAAAGCGATTTTTGTGGGGTGTCTCAGCTTGTCTCAGAGACTGTTTCCTGAATTTTTCTATTTCTGATTTTTTGGGGTATTGGATCTGAAATTTCCCGTGTGCGTCCACTGCAGCTGCATATACATTCAATATCCAGTGGGATCTAAGCCAGTTCCTGTTGTATTCATTTAAAGAAACAGTGTTTTAAATAAAAAACCCACTTCTTTTTGGCGGCTCAATTTTTTCCCCAATTTATATCCGGGGGTTAAATTTAAAGCGTTGTTTTGCTGGTGTGCTGACAAAAAAAAACCCGTTTTTTCAACCCCAATTATTTATTTTTTTTGGTAGCCTAATTCAAAGAAAAGGGTTAAATTTACAATTTATTCTTGTTGTGGGGGTAGAAAATACGCTTGTAACAGTAAAAAGCTATGTTTGGGGGTGGCTAAATTTCTATTGGCAATTTTAACCCGGGGTTAATTAAGCGTTGTTTGTGGGTGCGACAAAAAAAAAAACCGTTTTTTTCCCCAAAATTTATATATTTTTTTTGGTACCCATTCACAAGCAAAGGTTTAATTACAATTTTATTCTTGTTGTGGGGTAAAAAAATACCCTTGTAACACGTAAAAAGTACTAGTTTGTGGGGCTAAATTCTATTGCGCTTTTTCATCCAGGGGTTAATTAAGCGTTGTTTTGCGGGGTGTGCAAAAAAAAAAAACCGTTTTTTTCAACGCAATATATATTTTTTTTTGGTGCTAATTCACAAGCAAAAGGTTAATTTAAATTTTTATTCTTGTTGTGTGGGTAAAAAATACCCATTGTAAACACGTAAAAAGTATAGTTTGTGGTGGCTAAATTCTATTGCCAATTTACACCCGGGGGTTAATTAAGCGTTGTTTTGCGCTGTGCTGACAAAAAAAAACCCGTCTTTTTCAACCCCGAAATTTACATTTTTTTGTGCTTTAATTCACAAGCAAAGGTTATTAAAGCCTTTTTGTGCTTTTATTTAGTAAAACACACAGTGCTTGTAAAGACCCCATACAAGTAAATTTTTCCTGGCCATTTGGGGAGGCAATTTTATACCAAGGGTTTAAACCCAAGTTGTTACTGGGTTTTTTGGAGTAAAAAACGGGGTGTATTTTTAATATACGGGAAGCTTATAAACAGTGTTGAAAATTTAGAACAAACAGTTGTCAGGACAGAAGGGGGCAGGCTTGAAAAACTGGAGGGCAGGGACAAAATTTCTAAAACGGGCCCGGGGTTGCAGACAGAAAGGGGAGTCGCGCGGGGGTCACTCGGTGAGGCCAAAATTCCGCTGTCATCTAGCGGCCGTGTGTTGTTCAGCAACCGGGTTTTGATTGGTTGACTAGGTTTCCTCTTCCTCCCAGATGCATCTAAAACCCCCACCCAAAGAGTCGGTGGGAAAACCTCGAACAAACTTAGGGGCATGGCCCCGGGGAGGGGTCAGCGGCCCTCACCTGTCCTCAGCCCGCCTCTGTCCCACCCCGTTCCTCAGAGGGTCTACTTGTGGTCTGGGTCGCGCACTATATAGGGGGGATGAACTTTTAAAGGGGGGCAGTCGCAGTATTGGCGGAAGAAATGGGGCCATATCCCCAGCTTTTGCAGTAGGCGGAAAGATGATGTGGAGAGTGGCATGGGGGGGGCATGGGGTGAGAGGTCAGCTCGGTTACCAAGACCGGTGATGGGACGTAGGACGTTAAAAACCCAAATAGATGTTGATGTAGGGGGAGCACTTGGGGCCGGGTGAAGAAAGGGGCTTCATATGTCAGGAGAAAGGGGTCAGTTTGGCGTCAGGCGCGGCGCAGCCAGCAAGTGGGTTTGTGGCCGTGACAGCAGGGTAGCACAGTGTGGGTCGGGAGCCAAGCGGCCCGGGGTAGAAAACCCGCTTCGCGGTCCAAGAAGTAGCGGCACAGGGGCTCAGCGGGGGGAAAGCGGGGGCGTAGTCACTCAGTGCGGGCGTTGGCGGTAAATCGCTACTCGGCGGTTGGCTTTCTTTGCTAAGACCCGGGGGGCCCGAATAGGGGTATATGAGAATCTGTGGCAGAAAGTGAAGCGTGGCCAGGGAGCAAAACGTTGGCCAAGGGCCCTGGAAACAATGCAGCGTCCCATCGGTGGGGGGAAAAAAGTGCTCGATGTGGTGGCCCATCTGCCGCTGCGCGCAGAGCGGCAGTGGCACGCATGCCTTTCGCCAGTAAAAGGCCCCCCACCTCGCAGAGGCAGTGTTTCTCTTTGACATCCTCTCCCGTCCAGATGCTCCTGTCCTCGCTACTCATGGCCCCAGCAGTCGTTCAGAGGGCGTTTGTAAAAGAGACAAGTATGGCCAACCACCCCAGGGTGCAGCGGCCCGTGCCCCGTCCAAGTTGTTGGTATGCAGTCCCCCCTTTCCAAAATGGTGGTCTGCACCATTCGAAAAAACAAATGGCTTGTCCCGGGGACCCGGTGGAGAGCCCAACCCGTAATTTTTTTTCCCAAAAAAGCTACCAGACTTCAAAATTGTAAAACAGAAAGGGGTCAGCCCTTTGGCTTATCGGTTTGTTAAAGGGTTTCCGGCAGGCGGCGCTGGGCTGTAAATACGGTCGGGGGCCAGTACTGTCTTTAGGGGCCCCGGGGGTGAATGTGTTCCGCCCAGGACACCCAAAACTTGGACAGGGGGAACGTTTTTCCTCCACGTTGTCAAACTGCTGCCCCCTGCGCCATGTCCCCTCCCCCCTCCACCCCCACCACCATTCAGCCTCACAAGTTGCTCCATTTCCACTTGTAGGCCAGCGGTGTCCGCGTTTAACCCAGTTGCCTCGGCGAACGAAGTCACACAGGGGAGGAACTGCTCCGCGTCTGAGCAAGAAAATCGATGTGTGGTTTCTCCGGCAACTGCAAATCGGAAAAATGGGACGGACAATGGGGGGAAAATGGGTCCCCGTGCACCGGGAGGGTGGCCCTGCGCCCTGCATGGCGCTGTGTTCAATCTGGTTGTAAAAAGGTTCCCGAAGTCTTCCAACCGCTTCAGAACTTCTGAAAATGGCAGGAAACTGGCATGCACTTTATCCATTCGTAAAAGCAGGAACACCCTCCTCGAGTTGCAGGGCGAACGGCCTCCCCAAACGCTTGATTTGCGTGTTTCCACCCCCGGATTTTTCCCGCCTGACATGTTGGACCCACTGTATGAACAGAGAAGGCCTTAAGATTTTTTGATGATCCAGGAGAAGAAGTCTCCCCTTTTTAACTTTGATGTCAGCCAGTGGCAGCTCATGCGTGACACCTGACGTTTGTTGAGGCCCTTCGAGGAGGCCCCTTATTTTTTCAGTCGCCAGGTAGGGGAATAACGTATTCCCCTGTTCATTCCTGGGAACAGATGCTGAAAAATCTGTCTGGGCAGGGGACTGGAGTTGGCGACTAATCTCGTGGCCACTGAGTCCGGTTTGGGGGCTGAAATGGGGGGGGAGGGGGAGGGGACATTGGGCAAAAGCATTGTTGGTGAATTTAGTGGATTTTCCCCAGGTGCAAAAGAGGAGGACAGGAGCAGCTGGAGGAGGTGGATGGAGTTGAGGAAGACGGGCAGATTCCCCGCACCCTGGCGTTACAGTGGAATGGAGGGGGGGGCCCCCCCGGAGTAACTTGGCAGTGTCCCCGATGCTTATTTGCCTGGTAGTGACAGCCCTTTGAGCATCCGGAGAGGGATGATTTGGCTCTCCCCCTATTGGACCCCCCTACGGTCCAAAATGGAGCCTTTTTCCCCGTATTTAGAGGGGAAAACAAAAATAAATACTTAGGGAAAACCTCCGTAAACGTTTTGGCCGTGCCCAGTGCGGATCGTCCCCCCTTGACGGGGTTTACCCGGGGGGGGGCCTCAGCGTCAGTATACTGCCCCGGTGTGGGGGGAAAGGGGGGGGTTAGGAGCAGTCCCGCTCCATCAGCGTAACCAAAGTCGGAGTCATAATGAGAGTTCCCTTTACCGCCTAGTGGGAGGGCAGTCACCGCCAGCAGCAGCAGGACATGGACTTCCTGAACCAAAAGGGTTTGGCCTACTTGGCAGCACTCTGCCCCCCCCCATTTGAAGTTCCCCTGGGGCTAGGGCAGCCAAATGGTGGTGGCCGCAATTGCCCCAGTTTGCAGTGGAGAAGCTGTCCCGCCCCCGGGCCGAGTGTGGGATCAGAGGGGGGCGGGGGCGGCGGGGGCCCTCGGGTTTCCCCAAGGGAACCCGCTTGTCCACGGGGAAAGTTGAACGACTGACCTTTGTCAAGTGAAACGGCGTGGATCGGCCAGGATTTCCACAACCAATGCCTTAGGCGTCAGTCTGGGTTAAAACTACCCGCCCCAGCCCCTATTCGTGCCGCACCCGCCTGATGCCACACCCGCTGATAGTTTCTCCTTGCCTACCACCCTCTTTCCGGGGGCTGGTATTGCCCCCACCTCAAACTCTGTCATTGTGCCCCCTCTTTTGGGGTCTGTGTGCTGCTGTTTCTGTTGCCGTGACATCCAAAACCCGTGTCATTGTGCCACCTTTCGCCTGGTACTGTTTGCCACCTCCGAAGTCATTGTGCCACCTTTTGACCTCTGCTGTTTCTCCTGTCATCCCTCCAAATCTCTGTCTTGTGCACGCCTGCCTCATGTGCTGCCCCCGTGACTCCGCTCTCAGCATTGTGCGCTTGTGGCCCAATTCTATTTTTTCCCCCTGCAGATGCATTGTGCCCCCTCTCTGACCTCATGTGCGCTGTGACCCTGTCGTGCCCCCACACTGTGTCATTGTGCCCCTGTCTGATCGTGCTGCCCTGGCGCTGCCGTGCCCTCCCATGTGGCCTACTCCTGTTTTGCCCCTCCGAATTTGTCATTGTACTGCTGACCTCATTTTTGTGATGTGGCTGCTGCGTGCCCTCCCAATGTGTCATTTTTGCCACTGTCTGACCTTAGCGCTGCTGTTGCTCTGCGGCCCTCCACCGGGGTTTTTTGTACCACTCTTTGGCTACTCCCTTTTTTGCCAGTCCGAATTTGTCATTGTGCCACTGCCTGACCTCATTTCTGCTCCACCGTGACCCCACACTGTGTCTTTTTGCCCTCTCGGCCTGGTACTTTTTGCCTTTCCAGAATGTATTGTGCCTGTCTGACCCCATGCTGTGTGGCTGCCGCCGTCACCTCCACACTTGTCACTTTTTGCCACCTGAGCTCTCAGTTTGTTTTTTTCCCGCTTTTGCTGCCCTGACTTTACAGGCTACGTTCCTGCTTCGGGTTTTTTTTGGTCAGTTTTGCCCCCATAAATCCCCGGGCCCTTTTTTTGTGAAGCGATTCTAAGAGCGGGGGCGTAATGTGGTGTCATATAAAAAACCCAAAATTGTTGAAGCCAAACCAAGTCCCCCCTGTTTTTAAGCATGGCACAAGTTCTACGCACCCCGCGGCTCTGGGCAGCCTGGGAAAAAATTTGCGGTTTTTTTTTCGTGATTCGTGCCCCAAGTAATTCGGGCCGAAACGATTTTGTCGGAAAATTCGGCGAAGGACCCAACCCCAATTTTGAGAAATTGCCCATCTCTAGTGACCGCTGTAAAAAAAAAAAATCACACCGGTTTTTGTAATTTTGTTCAAAAGCCTCACAAAAAAAAATTTTTTTTAAGTGTCAAAAGGGTTTTTGTGCATTCCCTTTTTGGTAAAATAAAAAAAAGTCAACTCATCCCCCAAAAAAAACCCAAACCTATATTGTTACAGAAAAAAAAAAAAAAAAGTATAGCAAACAGATTGAAGAGAGAAAGTTATTCCCACATAAAGTGACAAAGGTCAGATATTAAAAATTAAGCTCTGTCAGCAAGGCCAAGTCAGGCTGTGATAGTAAACGTTTCCGATCTCTCCTCACTGTGCTCTTAGCCTGAGTAACATGATACGTTGGATCCTAGAGTCTGCAAAGATGTTTGTTATAGCTTCTTCTGCTTCTTCTTCTAAACTTGCTTTTGTAAATTAACATTTCTGTCAGTTTGTTGTAAGTACTACTAATGGAACTCACATTTTCTTGACCTTGGCCTTACCAAAGTTTATGACTTAAGGCGTTGTCCGGTTCTTTTAAAAAGCAAATATTAAGCTGCAGGTGACCAAATAAAAAAACATTATACTCACCTTCTTCCAGGATTTAGTTCCAGCACTGGGTCTCTTCAGTCTTCTGTTTACAGTCCTCTACTGTCGGGCAGGAACTACCAATCAGTGGCTGCAGCGTTCACATGCCACTTTATTACATCACCATTCAGAGCTGTTCTCTTTCAAACAGTGATGTAATTGAGTAGCACATGGCCAGTCAGCGGCTACAGCCGTGACGTTCTTGTTCTGAAGTAAAAGACTGTTCCTTAGTTCCTGCACTTGCTCTCTCCAGTCTTCTGTTTCCAATGTCGACTCTCTAACTATATATGCATTAGCGGCTGGTAACAGGGACTACACTGGGATTAGTGAATTGGAACTCTCTGGAAACTACCAATATGAAGAAAATTCACAGTGACATTTTCATGCCAACTGTACAGATTTTGATTCTCTAATTTGCCACTGAAGATTTTCTGTCAGAAAAACAAATAACCATTTAAAAAACATTTTTTCATGTAATCCACAGCCAGTTCACAGATTTATTGCAGACTTTGGCTTCCCCATTGAAATCAACAGAAAAAAAAATCAACAAAAAAAATCTGCAATCTTTCTACAACATAAATTGATGTGCTGCTAATTTGAAATCTGCATCACAAGTCAGTTTCCTTGCAGATTCTGGGTACAGTGTTTCCACAGCATGGTGTTAAATTTTTTTACAATCCTTTTCACCCTGCTGGTACTGGCCCATGGTAACTGGCATGAACCCCCTATCACTTTTTTCACCACGGCCCAAGAACATGTCGTATATGTGATGGCAGCAAGAACATCCCAACGGGGAACATGGAGGAGATTCAGCTGGCAGTGCCGTAGTTTTGGGTGCAGCGGTAGCATCAGTCATCTATTAACCATTTCAGGGCCCCATACAGCTAAATCAAATGGGGCCCCCACCCATTACTAGTTCCTATTTTTAACATATCACTGGGCCGCTTTTTGATTAGGGCCCCTGACAGGAGTACTGTCCTATTGGCACTCCTGTCACCTCTTTTACTGTAGCCTGACCCCAAAACCAGCAAAAATGACCTTTTGGACACTCAGAATAAAATTGTCACAAAGAAATTAATATTTGGAATAAGATTTTTTTTCAATAGGACATTTACTAACGGTATCTTTTACAGTGGCCTGGCCTCAAAACCAGCAACCTTTTTTAACACTCAATAAAATTAGGATTTGAAATAACATTTCTTCCAAGAATGACATTTGCTAATGGTGTCTTCTGCAGTAGCTGGACTCCAAGAACTGCAAAAATGAACTTTTGGCCCCTCAATAAAGACGGGAAAGATGCAGCCAGCAATATAAAAATCCCTATTGTTGTCTATGATTTCCTAAGCTTGCTCTACCACCCCTCTCACCCCAACAAATCTAACAAGCTGCTACCGCCAGGGGTGCTAATAGGGCAGTACTCCTGTCAGGGGCTCTTGTCAAAAAGGGCCCACAAATATGTAAAAAAAACAAGAACTATTAATGAGTGGGGGCCCCATTTCATTTGGCTGTATGGGGCCCAGAAGTGCTGGCTGACGCTACAGTTCTACCCCAGGTGCCCTTCTCCTTGGTTTCCTTTTTCTTCCTCTCATTTTCCTTGACACGCTGGAGGAAACTATCTCTACTCTTTGAGTGGTGAATGTGCTCTACATGGACGTTCATTCTTTTGGCAAGGATTTTACCCTTGATCTGCTTGTTCACAATTTTACCCACATCATGCTGTGTAACATTGTAGATCCTGCCAGTCTTGCCATGATAGCATTTATGTGGTTTGCCTTTTTGTATGGTGCCCATACCCGTAATGTACACAATGTCGCCCTTTTTGTAGATGCACATGTATGTTGACAAAGGCACAACCCCATGATTATGGAAGGTTCTGGAGAATATATACCGGGTTCCACGCGTTTTGCCTCATGTGTTCGTCATTTTCGCCCCTTAAAGATGGCAAGTCCAGCGGAAAGAGAAGGACCAGCTTCCTTCTCCTCCTCTGAGGGCATCAGCGATTGGGCATCAGATCAGACAAAATCATCCTCTTTATCTTTTGAAATGTCTTCTGACCCCAACCGCATTGTGTCATCAAAGAGCTCTCCTGAATATGGATTATCTAGTGCGGTCTGTTTATTGGGTGACATTTGGGCTGTGTTTGCTTCAGTTTGGACTGATGATGATGACGATATTTGTGGCCATGACTGAGAGGAAGAGGAATTAAAACCGTTGAATGCAGAATGTGTTAACCACTGAAGAACAGATTGGCGCTACTCTTCAGACATGAGACGCACAGAGAACGGACCAAGCGATGACAGGCCTAACAGTCCTGCGACTGATGATGTGCTCGCTTGTGTGTTTTCCAGAACACTGGAAGGAGCATCTTGTCTTGTACCTCTAGCTCCATGTCCTACACCACTCCTTGCTCGCTTACCACATCTAGTTCACTCCATGTTCAAAAATATAAATATTAAAAAGGTCAAGATTTGTTCACAGTCTCTTATGAAGAACTGTATTCCAAAGACAGCAAATCACTAGTGTTCTTAAATCCCTATAATTTCCAACTGGCAACTAGGATTAGAAATAGAAGTTTTCCTGTGGAATATCTGTGAAATGTGGTCTTATGGAAGAAGCGTGACAGCAAGACAGCACATCAAAATTGTTCTTAAATTCCTATACTTTGCTACTGACAAATAGGAGAAGAGATATAATTTTTTTCTATAGAACATCTGTGAAATGGGTTCCTATGAAAGGACCCTGACAGCAACACTGTTGTGGAATCCCAAAAATTTGCTGCTAGCAAATACTATTACAAATAGATTTTTCTATGGAATATCTGTAAACGGTGTCTTATGGAAGAATCCTGGCTGCAACAGTGCGACACAGAAGTCTTCTTGTATCCCAAAAGTTTACTGCTACCAAATAGTATTACAAATAGATTTATTTCTATGGAATATCTGTGAACGGTGTCTGATGGAAGAACCCTGGCAGCAACACTGCAAAACAGAACCTTTGTGGAATCCCAAAAATTTGCTACTAGAAAATACTATTACAAATAGATTTCTTTCTATGGCATATGTTTGAACGGTGTCTTATGGAAGAAACCTGGTTACAATCGTGCGACACAGAAGTTTTCTTGAATCCTAAAAGTTTACTGCTACCAAATAGAATTACAAATAGATTTCTTTCTAGGGAATATTTGTGAACGGTATCTTATGGAAGAACCCTGGCTGTAACAGTGCGACACAGAAGTCTTCTTGAATCCCAAAAGTTTACTGCTACCAATAGTATTACAAATAGATTTCTTTTTATGGAATATCTGTTAACGCTGTCTTATGGAAGAACCCTGGCAGCGACACTGCAACATTTGCATTTCGTTCTATGGCAGATTTGCTGATGGTGTCTTCTGCAGTAGCTGAACCCCAAAACAAGAGAAATGAACTTTTGGGCACTCTGAGTAAAGATGGGAAAAATGCAGCCAGCTATACAAAACTATACACTATACAAAAGCTATACAAAACTCCCTAACTATTGATATGCATGATTCCCTAAGCTTGCTGTCCCCCTCTCCCCTGACTAATCTAATGAGCAGCTTTTCCTGTGTAAAATCAGTAGAAAATGATATTTCTGCCTGCTGGCAAGCAAGCAGACAGAGAGAGCAGTGTGTTCAGTACAGACAGTAAAGTCGAAATGGCGTTCAACAGGAAATACAGTGACATACACATAAGACGGTCATGTGATTTTAGCAGCCAATGAGATCCCTAAACCCTCAGTGGTGATGTTTTTGACCCCCCTCTGTGCTCTGCACTGATTGGCTGGCCACCAAAACTGAAGGAACTAGCTGAAAGTCAAAGTAAAAATGGTGCCGAATGTATGTCCCGAACCTGAATTTTACCAAGCTTGCAGAAAAAATTTAGTTCAGCTCGGGCTCAGAAAATACGTAAAATTCATCTCAAACTAACCTTTTTCCAAATAGTTCACTCAACACTACTTTTTGGCCGTATTTCTGGACACAGTATCTGACACCAGTATTATTAACTGAAGTACAGAGGGTATAGTTAGGGGGCAACAACAAGGACAGTATTGAGGACATCAGTAGGATGGGAAGTTTTTGGGGAGATGAGAAATAGGTTGGGTGGATGCTGGAAAACAAGTCATCATTGCAGTATGGACCAGATGGGGAGGAAAAGAGAAGGTCAAAGCCTCAAGTCAAAGACGACGTCACCTGTAATTTCAATATTTTCATTAGAGGTTGTTCCCTTCCTATGTAAAATAAACTAATAGGCAACTCCTGGGCCCAACAATTTAAAAAAGCGATACTCACTTACCTCCTGTCTTTGATTCCAGTGTTGTATCTCTGCAGTCTTCTGTTTTCCTTCTTGTACTTCCAAATGGGGATGTCACCACTGCAGCTTCTGATTGGCTGCCATTATCACATGTTACAAGGGAGATCAGTACATAGCATTGCTGCTGTACAGTGGTCTCCATTTTGACTGTCAATCACCATGCCCGCTGTGACATCACCAGAAGACCAGTAGTGGCGCTGCATACTGTGATGATCACAGGCAAGAGGAGCTCACTCCTCCTGCCTGTACCTTCTCTATTGCGATCATGATAGATCACAATAGCGAAGGGTTAATCACCCACAGCCGGAGTGATGAGGCATGATGCCAGCCGTAATATACCGCTGGTCCCATGCCACGATCTTGCGATCTCCATGACGTACTCATACTTCAATTTGCAGGAACCCCTACCCGACTTTGACATATGGGTACGTCAAATGTCGGTAAGGAGTTCATTTAACTCAGAATACAAAATCTTCAGTTTTATACAAATTAGTTAATAAGCCAAACAAAACAACACTACCCCAAACTATATAATAAACATAAGATGAATTTTATTGAAATATACACATATAAAGACATAGTAAAAAACGCAATAAAAAACAGTGCTGGAATCCTAAAGTCCTTATCACAAGATAAGTATCCCAGTATACGACAGAGTACACATAGCAGAAACTCAATTAGAGTAAATCAGATGCATATATATTGAGATACTGACATACAGTACTATGCTCAATCATCAAATAAATAGAGAAAAGGGGATACAGACGAAATTGTGCCAGTGAACAACCCAACGCACGTTTCTTAAGGAAGCTTCACACCACTGACGTAAGTATTGTGGTAGTGCCTTCAGTTCTCCAGCACCGCTGTTTATTGTGCTTTTTATAATACAGTATGTGTATATTTCTATAAAATTAATTTTATGTTTATTACAAAGCTTTGAGTAGTGTTATTTTGTTTGGTGTGTTTAGATGTTGTATTAAACCCACTGTTTTGTGTGGTTACCAGTAGTGATGAGCGATCAGTAAAAGAATCGTGATCTAGACGATTGCTGATTTTGAAAAATATCGTGTCGATTTACGATCTCGATCAATCATCGATTCCCATTAAAGTCAATGGGAGAGCATGTCCAGGTTAATTTTTATACCCAAACAGGTGAGGAGAAGCTGGAATTAGTATCCACAACAGTAAACTGGATACGTGGTACATCTTGGTCAAGACAATTAGGCTGTAAGGGGGACATGTCTGAAAACTGTCTTAGTCTAAGACTTTTCTTGTTGCCCATATCAAACAATCAGAGCTCCCCTTTCATTTTTTCACAGCACTATATGAAATGAAAGGGGAATGCTGATTGGTTGCTATGGGCAACAAGAAAAGTCTTAGACTAAGACAGTTTTCAGACATGTCCCCCTAAGAGTCACAGAAACAAAATTCACAGGCTAAAATAATTCATTTCTTTCAATGGCTAACCGAAAAGATGAGGACAGCGTAGCTACAGCAGGTACAGCAGCTGCTACGGGGCACCTTTGACACAAAAGAAGACACTGGTATTGGAAATGGCACATGGTAAAAGGCAGGAGACCCCTATCACTTTTTGCACCAGGGACCAAAAACATGTCATACAAGTGGTGGCAGCAAGAACATCCCACCGGGGAACACGGAGGTTCAGCTTGCAGGGCCGGAGTCATAGTGGGTGCGGTGGGAGCCAGGGCTGCCGTCAGTCTATTAACCATTTCACGGCCACATGCAGATAAATCAAATGTGGCGCCCACCGATTACTACTTCCTATTTTTAACATATCACTGGGCCCCTTTTTGATTAGGGTCCCTGACAGGAGTACTGCCCTACTGGCACCCATGGCCTCCCTTTTAGAGTATTCCAGAAAAAGGAGTCTTTGAACCACCATTTTAGTTGAACTGGACATTGACTATACCTGTCCTGGACCGCAGTATGACCATTAAACCTGTCTGACCCACAGATTAAAAAGTGCCGGAAATAGGAGTCTTTCAACCACCATTTTAGTTTCACTGGACATTGACTATCCCTGTCCTGGGCCACAGCATGACCCCTAAACCTGTTTGACCCACAGATCACAAAGTGGCACTATGCTATTTTGTACAGTGACTCTCATTTAGTATATTTTTTGGTAACTGACATTTGTTTACAGAATTTATTTAGGGAAGTTTTATTTATAGTTTTATATTATCACCATTTTGCTTTTTTTTCCAAGTGTGATAACATACAACATACACCCCTCCCTGCAGTTTTTAAAGGTATTTTTTACACGTGTAGATGTGTTAATTTGTCCGCACACCCCATAAGTAATACAAATGTCCTAATCATCCCCAAAACACTTCTTAGTTGAGAAGACATTTGCCCTCCTGGCTTCTGAGACTGATTCAGCCAATCAATTCAATGGTTTCATTTTTCCTCCAAATCCTTCTTCATTGATTAGGGACAGACTCCCCTGGAGATCAAATGATGCGACCCCCATTGTGACTCCAGCCCCAGAAAATTTTAAGCCTCAAATTGTGCAATTTGTGTCCAGCCCTGGACCCCTTTTTGACACTACTTAACCTCACAGAAATCACCTTTTTCAAAATCTGATTTTTTAGAGAAATTTGAAGCTCTCCTGATTACCCCTAACGGTGAGAGCCAGTGCTGCCGTCAGCCATCTGTTAACACGGAGGTCCAGCTGCCAGACTTACAGTGGGTGCGGTGAGCGGCCAGGCTAGCGTCTGTCATCTATTAACACGCAGGTTCAGCAGCCAGGGCTGGAGTTACAGTGGGTGCGGTGAGAGCCCAGGCTGGCGTCCGTCATCTATTAATACGGTAAAAATTCCCCCATATGACTCAGCAACGAAAACATTTTCTGAAGCAGAGTGGCGGAAGCGGAAGTTTGGGGGGGGTTGAGGTAAGACCTCCAGCCTTCCTCAGTACACAGTCAAGACCTGGGTCGCGCTTGCCCCTCCGTATGGAGTCGGACCAATTGACGTCACTTGGAAATACTTGGTGGTTAATGCTCCTGTTCCACCCAGGTGCCCTTTTCCTGGCATTCTTTTTCTCATTTAAATCGAACATCTTGAGGAAATTGTCTCTGTACTTTGTGTTTCTCTGTCGTGCTCCATACTCCATGTCCTCTGATAACCTACACTGGTCAAGATTTCCTGTACCTCCCATGTACAATTCAGAGGATTTTTTAAAGCTATTTTTGTACATCAAGTTGTTTTAGTAGTTTAAATTTCTATAAAAAACTATTTTTATAAATAGGATTGGAATCCACAATGTCTTTTGTTTCTACTATTTAAATTGAATTTAATGGGTTGTCTCAATACATGGATTGCTACCTATGTTAAAGAAAAACCTTTGCAAAAACAAGTCATTTTGCAATATGAGTCCATTAACAGTGTCCTACCTAATCCTGTTTTCTGACAGCACCATCACCCATGAGCACTAATTGACAATTTTATGAAGAACAAATGTCTGTTAGAAACTAACATTATTTTAAAAAAGGACCTGTAGTTAAAGCTTGCATGTCACAGCAAATGCCCCCAAAAATTCAAAGCATGACCCTTGAGCCACTTTGGACAATGTGAAGAAAAAATGTCTGTTTAGAAACAAAATTTTTAGAATAGGACCTGTAGAATTGCTGCATTTCAAAGCAGCATGACCCAAAAAATTATAAAATGACTTCTCATCCACTGTTAAAATCGTGAGGGAGGAAATGCCAACTTAAAAGGCCACATTTCTGATTCCAAAGACCATAATTATAGCTGTATCTCACAGCAACATGACCTCAAAACCATTGAAATGCAAAAACTTCCTTAAGATAAAGTGAGTAAAGGAATATTGTTTTGTCATGAAACTTTGCTATCTTTACAGTCTCCTCAAAGCAAAACCATGCAAAATGAACTGTTGGAAAAGAGAATAAAAATTGAAGTAAGAAAAGAACATTTTAAAAAAAAGTTTTCAAGAGGACCATTTCTGTTTGAAGAGGATGAGAAGAAGACCGGCAACAAATATCGGTGACCTCGGCAATATGGTGCCACTACATCATCAGAATCCATGCCTGATTCATCTTGATAAAGTCAAACGGATTCCACATTATCTGTGGAAAGTCGGATTGCGTTTGTCTGTAATGACTCCTCAAGCGTGTGCTGAAGTTCCGCTCAGACCGCTGGCTGCTGGGCGGACAACAAACCCCCCCCACCACTCTTGGCGTGGCGAGCGAGCTTCGGCCATTCGCCTTTTGGATACCCAGAAGTCAATTGGGTCCGGAACACATACATAAACATCGGTGTTGAGACGCAGATAGTCGTGCACCAAGATCTTAAGCTGTCTCTGTGGTTGGATGTGTGCCCTGCATTGCATGCGTTGGTGAGGTGGTAAATAAATATTGCCAGAGGACACCTATTAAAGCAATCTGCCACCTTCCTGCTTGCGCTACTGCACGCTACGGCTACTTGGCTACTCTACTGCTTCAGGGGGTGGGGGGGGGGTTTGGGGGGGGGGGGGGGGGGGGGGGGGGGTGTTTTTTTTTTGGGGGGGGGGGGGGGGGGGGGTTTTTTGTTTTTTTTGGTCGCTGATGTTGTTCCCCGTGTCATTTGAGGAACTGAAGCAGTGAAGCCGCGCGCGTGCGAGTGTCTCCAGTTGATCTATCATCAAGGTCTCCATTTCCTGCATTTTACTCTCTATTTGGGTGGTGGAAGGAAAGTGCTGATTTTGTTTTGTACCGGGGATCCAGGAGGGTGGCCACCCAGTAACTGTTGTTCATTTTGGATGGCCTTATGCAGGATCATGTTGTAGGAAATGGAGCAAACAAGCACACATGAGAGAGATGGAGGCCTTGAGTTCCCAAGCCTCTGGTCGAGGGGCACTGGCAAACTGAACATCCACATCCTCCTACTCAGCCAAATTTCGCGCCAACCTCTTTCCAACAGGGACGACGGTAACGTCTGTGTCTAGGAATACCTCTTCCTCCTCCTCCGCTTCTCTCCAGCACAGCTTCAACACAGCCCAGACTTGCCTGAGATTATGCCGCCTAGAGCTGATGCGCCACCTTGCACTAGTCCCTGGACCCCCGAACCACTGCTAATGAAGACCGATGAAATTGTGATACTGTCAGGGCCATGTGGATATGACGTGAGAGAAAGGCCTCCGAGACCAGCATATTTAACTGTGTCCGTCTCCTCCTCCGTCTCTAGCGGGAACCTTTGTTCAGAGTGTCCTACGATCGTTCCATAACTAAGATCACCACAATGCTCATGCTGACAAGGGCATTGTCCGCACTGACCATTTTGGTGGCTCTTCAAAACTGGCAATGATGGTGCAGAGCACTTTCACCTGCCTTCCACTCTCGGTGGCTCAAACACCCCGAGGTCCGCCCCGCTGTATTGTCAGGCCATGGTGTCACTTTCGTACTGCGTAATGGCCATGCGCAGCAGCACAATCGCTGGAGTTTGTGGAGAGTGGAATTCCACGTGTTTGCCACGTCATCGATGATATTTGGTTGACGGGGAGGGCCGATCTGAGTCTGCCAATGCAGCCAGGTTGGACGAAGCAGGGTGCGAATGGCGGAAGTGCGAACTTATACTATCCGAGCCTTCCTCAGCAGGCAAGGTCCAGACCCGGGTAGCTCTTTAGAAATTTCTGGAGCCGTCAAGGTTCATGACATGTGCCAGCAAGGAAGTGCTCCAGCCTACCGATCTACAAGGGCGCCAAGCAATTTCGCCCGTTTCGCACCACCACCCTTGCCTGGCACAAGGTTCTGTCACCCCAGCCAGCGCTCGGGTCCCATCGTTGCGGTGAGCCGTCCACAGCTCCTGACCTTGGTGTGGGACGGTCTCCAAGACAGATTAAATTTCACACGGCCTGTTTCTCTGGGCACAGTTGATGCCACCAGAGGACCTTGGGGGAAAGAACCCGCACCATCCCTGCGGGTTTTTGAAGAGCGTGCGCCGAGCCTGGAGAGCCCTGTCTCCCTCCCAGAGACATCCACGCCAGCTCACCCAGTGAGCTGTCACAGAGATATAACGGCCTTGGCCGTGCTTACCTCGTCCATCGTTGGTGGGTCAGATGGACTTTTTTCCGCCACAGCATGTCAGACGAACACGCTTGAAATTTAAGATGACAGGCAGGAAGGCCTTTTCTGGCAAAGAAATGCCCTGCTCAGCAATCTGGTATTGGGGGCAGCAAGGGCCATGACGTGGCGGGAACCATCTGTTGTCCACCAGAAACGGAAAGACAACATTTCCAAGGCCAAAATCCTGGCAATGCCGACATTCAGGCTTTTGGCTTTGGGATGGTTTGGGTTAAAGTGTTTCTTCTGCTCCAACCTGGGAAGACAGAAGCTGGCTGCTAGACGGGCCGCTGTATGGCGTCAGTGTCATGCAACTGACGGAAGGAGAATGGGTAGATGGTCTCTGGTGGAGCTGTGGTACTTCGGGCGACGGTGGAGGCTGAAAGCGAGGCTTAGCCCTGATCATACTCTGAGAGACATGGGCAAGCTGAGTAACGTTTGGTGGTGGCGGAGGTGGAGGGGAGGAGGCGGAGACAGAGGTGTGACATGGGTTGGAGCCTGGCGTCGGTCTGGGCCTTTTTGGCCAAATGTTTGCCTCCATTTCAACTCATGCATTCGCTGCATGTGACTAGACATGTTGGTGATGTTAAACACCTAAGGTCTTGCCACTACTTATGCGATTTATGCAAAGGCGGATAAGATATCGCTAGGGTGAATCAGAGGCTTGCTCAAAGGAAAGGCCCAGGCTTGAGAGGTCCTGGACCTTTTGAACGGCGATAAGCGAGAGCGGGTTTCCGCTGACCGTGGCTGGCGAACCATATCAAGCGGACTTCTGCTACCGAGCCCTCTCCCTTTTTGAGGCGGGACCCGTTACTGACACTAAACCCCCATCATCTTCCTCCTCGCCAGGATGAAGCGCTCGCAAGCAAATTCTGCTGAAAAGACCACGTTTGGATCTGCAATGTCCGTTCCTCACATCATCAACACAGGTGACGTTGGTCGTCCTGACATTCTGCATCCAGGAGCTGTGGGCTCCAAGCAAGGAGGGAACTGCAAGGCGTAGCCGACCGCCCGGGATTTTTTCCGATTGACCGGCTTCCTTCTCCTCCGCTCTGATGGCATCATACTGGGCGTCGAGCAGCAACAAAATCATCCTCTTTAGCCTCTTGAACCTTTAACATGCCTTCTACCCCCAACCGCATTTTGTCATCAAGAGTCTTCAGACAATGGATTATCCACAGTGGTGGGGTAACACAAGTTGACATTTGGGCTGCTTTTCCTGTTGGACGGTAATGCATTGATGAGACATTTGTGGGCCGTGACTCGCGGGACGAGGAGGTAATACTGCTAGACTGCAGGTTGCATATAACCACTGAAGGAACAGATTGGCGACGATGTTCGTACTTAGATTCACAGGGGGCCCTGAACCAGCCGATGACAGGCCAGAGACGGGTCCTGCAACTGAACGATCGCTGGCATGCGAGTTGTCCGACAGCACTGTAAAGGAGCACCATTCTCTTCCGTACCACTACTCCATGTCCTACCCCCTCTTTCTCGCTTACCACCTCATTGTCTCACCATGTTTCAGAAAGATAAAAAATTTGAGAAGGTTAGATGGAAAGTTTGAAAGTCCTCTTATTAAAAAGACGGCAAATCACAGCTATACTCAAATCGCTCAAATCAAAACAAAATTTGCTGGATTCAAAATTAACTGCAAGGTGCTCTATCAACAAAGCAGTCCTGTGCCAAAAGTGGAAAAAAAAAAGACAAACCCCCCCGTATCTGAAATGTATACTTGATAATAAAAGGTATTTTTTGGCACCTATCATTCACCTGTGTTGACTACTAAATTGCGTGAATTCAAATTTAACTGGCAAAGTACTCTATGAACAACAGCTTGAACACTGACCAAAATGAAAAAACACTGTCAGAAATTTAATAAAGACCGGGATAAAATAAAAGTTATTTTTTGGCACCTAACAATTCACTGCTGTGTGACTACTAGTGTTGAGCGATTTTTATCGAACAAAAGTTGAAATCGTCAAGGTTTTTATGTGCTCGAAATTATCCAGATCATGGGCGATAATTAAGGTTAAAATCTGTGCATCATCTATTAAGATTGGCGCCTTATCGGCGCTTCCTTAATTTTTGGCGGCCAGGCCCCAAAATCAGATTATATGATTAGAGCAGGGTGAAATGTGTGTGCCGACGTCAATGGGACTTGGGATGTGTATGGTTTGCTATTGGCTGGAAAAATCACATGACCCCCTCGTTTTACAATAGAACGCGTTTTCCTTTTCAGCCTCAGTGTCTCTCACGTCCACATAGATAGGACCTGCGCTCTGCCTGTGGCCAAACAGCTCAGCGAAATTAGTCTATTTCTGCACAGAGAAACTCTACATTAGCTGTGATCCTTCACAATTAGTTGATTAAGTAGATTTGAAGATTTATGTAGTTAGCTAGAAGAATTTTAAAGCAGCATCTACCGCAGTAAATTCCGGCGTGGAGCGGAGGGGGCCCCCGCGGTCCGAACACGACAAGCTCTAATCTATTGAAAGAAACACTGATAAAGTTCACCAGACTTATTGTAGACATTGTAGTGGAATATCTTTATTATTAACAGTTTGCAATTGAAATATTTCCTGGATATTGGCAGACCTGAACTTAATATTGGATATCACATCAATTCTATAACTGCAGGTCTCTTAGTTAGCAGCAAAACTCCACTTTTATTATCAAGTATACATTTCTGATCGTTTCATTTTCAATTTTACCCTTACACTGTGACTGTTTGATATATCCACCTTGCAGTTAAATTACATCCAGCATTCGTGTAGTCAGCACAGGTTGTTTTTTGCCAAAAATACCGTGAATCGTACGAAAACATCACAAGTTACGAGATTTTTAGACTTTAATTGCTGCGACCGAGATAACCAGCATTAGATCATTATATGACGCAGCATCTACATAAATCTTAAAACAGCAATTCTATATTCAGCCACAGGTGAATTGATAGGTGCAAAAATTACCGATTATTAGATCAAAACATAACAGTTAACATGTATTTGACTTTTGCACACCCAGCATTGGTTCTGTGACGCAGCATCTACGTAAATCTTAAACCGCAATTCTATATTCACCACATGTGAATTGAAAGGTGCAAAAATAACCGTTTATTATATCAAAACATAACAGTTACGTGTTTTTGACTTTGCATCACCCCAGCATTGTTCCATTGACAGCAGCATCTACGTAAATCTTAAAACAGCAATCTATATTCACCACAGGTGAATTGAAAGGATGCAAAAAATATCGTTTTATTATACACAAACCATAACAGGATACGTGTTTTTTGGACTTATTGCCTAGTCCAGATTTGTGATAGACACCTTGCAATAAATTTGAATCCAGCAATTTTGTTTTGATTAGGGGATTTGAGAATAAGCTGTGATTTGCCGTCTTATACTAAGAGACTTTCCAAAACTATTCCATAAACCATCTCAAATTTTTATATTTCTGAACATGGAGCGAAATGCAGGTGTTAAGCGAGCAAAGAGGTGGGTACACATGGAGGTAGAGGTACAGAAAGGTGCTCCCTTCCAGTGCAGGCACAACACCATGCCAGCGATCGTCAGTTGCAGACCGTCAGCCTGTCATCGCAGGGTCAGGGGGGCCCAGTGAATCAAAGTAACGAACATCGTCGCCAATCTGTCCTTCAGTGGTTAATGCAACCTGCATCTGCAGTTCTAACTCCTCGTCCTCCCAGTCTCGACCACTAATGTCATTCATCAGAATCATCGTAGCCGTCCAAACATGAAGTGAAGGTCAGCCAAAATGTCAACTCGTGTACCACCACTGGGATTATCCATTGTCTGCGGAACCTCTTGATGACAAACATCGCGGTTGGGGTCAGAAGGCATGTTTATAGATCAAGAGGATGATTTAGTTGCTCTGACGCCTAGTTATGATGCCATCAGAGGTGGTGAAGGACAGCGGTCAATCGGCAAAATCCGGGCGGGCGCGCAACGCCTTGCAGTGCCCTTGCTTGTAGCCCGCAGCTTCTGGGATGCAGAAAGTCAGGACGACCAAGTCCACTGTGTTGATGAATGATGACATTGCGGATCCATCCTGGTCTATGCCGCTGAATTTGCTGCCGAGCGCTTCATCAGTGGACGAGGAGGAGTATGGGCGGTGTGTCAATACGGGTACCGCCACAAAAAAAGGGAGAGGGCGGTCGCAGAAAGTCCGCTGATATGATTCCGCCCAGCACGGTCAGCGCAAACCCGCGCCTCGTTATCGCGTCAAAAGGTCCGGACCTTCAAGCCTGGGCCTTCTTTGCTTTATATCTTTTTTTTTTTTTTTTTTTTCGAGCAAGCTCTGATACACCAGCGAGGTGCCATATCCGCCTTTGCCGTAAACCGTATAAGTAGAGGCAAAGAACCTTTAAGTGGTTAACCACCCACCAACATGTCTAGTCACAGAAGCGATGCATGAGTTGAAATGGCAGGTTACACATGAGCCAAAAAAGGCCCAGGACCGACGCGGGCCTCCAACATTGTCACACCTCTGTCTCAGCATCCTCCTCCTCCGCCACCACAGCGTTCCTCAGCTGCCCATGTCTCTCAGAGTCGATGATCAAGATCTGCCTCGCTTCAGCTCCACCGTCGGCCGAGTCACCACCCAGCACCACAGAGGGACCAATCCTACCCTTTCTCCTTCCGCCAGGTTTGGACGACCTGCACGCCGTACAGCGACCTGTTCTAGCAAGCCATGCCTTCTGTCTTCCAGGTTTGTATGGGAGCAGAAGGAAACACTTTACCCAAACCATCCCAAAGCAAAAGCCTGAATGTCGGCATTGCCAGGTTTTGGGCCTTCGGAAATGTTGCCTTTCCCGTTGGTGGACGTTAGATGGGTTTCTGCCACGTCATGGCCTCGCTGCCCATTACCAGATGCAGAGCAGGCATTTCTTTGCCAGAAAAAGCGTCCTGCCCTGCCAGCACGTGTCATCTAAATTTTCAAGCGCGTTGTTGCATCTGTGTCCGGAAAAGTCCATCCTGACCCACCGACACTGGGACTAGTAAGCACGGGTGCCAAGGCGCTATATATCTCTGTGACAGTCACTGGTAGATGGAGTGGATGTCTCTGGGGGTGACGGGGTGCTCTCAGGCTCGGCGGCACGCTCTTCAAAACCGCAGGATGGTGCTGGGCTCTTTCCCAAAGGTCCTCTAGGTGGCATCACGTGCCCAGAGACCACCAGGCCGAAGTGTTGAAATTAATCTGCCTTGGAGACCGTCCACACCAGGGTAGGAGTTGTGGGACGGCTCTAAGGCAACGAGGGAGTCCGAGCGCTGGGCTGGGTGACAAGAACTTGTGCCAGGCAAGGTGAGTGTGCGATAACGGGCGAAATCTGCTGGCCGCCCTTTAAGATCGGTGGCTGGAGCACATCTTGCCTGGCACATGTCATGAAACCTTGTCGGTCCAGAAATTTCTAAAGAGCTACCCCGGGTCTGGACTCCTGATTGAAGAAGGCTCGAGGTCTGAAGTTGTTCGCACTTCCGCCGTTCGCACCCTGCTTCGTACCGCCTGTATGCGTTTTGCCGCGTCAGCTCGCCCCTCCCGTTCAACCGTCTCATTGTTTGATTGTGGCAACTCGCTGAATTCACCCTCCAATGCTCCAGGCGCATTGTGGGAGCAGCGCAATGCATTACGCAGTTACGAAGCACCGCGAAAAGTGACAATGCTGACAGGCACGGTTGCGGACCTCGGGGTGTTGAAACCATCGAGATGTGGAGGAAGGTGAAAGAAGCTCTGCACCATCCTTTGCCAGTTTGAAGAGCCACCAAAATGGGTCAGTGCGGCAAATGCCCTTGTCAGCATGACATTGTGGTTGATCATTTAGTTCTGGAAAACGATCGTTGGATTGGAGACTCTGAAACAAGGTCGTCAAGAGAGGAGGAGGTGACGGACACAGATGCGAGACACAGAGACTTTCTCTCCGTCAAATCCACAATGCCCCACAGTTTCACAATTTCAATAGGTCTTCCATTAGGCAGTGGTTTCGGGGTTCCAGAGCTAGTGCAAGGTGGCGTTCTGCTCTCAGTGTGCATCATCTCAGGCAAGTCAGGGCTGTGTTGGAAGCTGTGCCGGAGGCAGCGGAGAGGAGGTATTCCTAGACACCAAGTTACGACGTCCCGCCTTGGAAAGGGTTGGCGCGAATTGAGGGGAGGAGAAGATGAGGAAGATCAGTTTGCTAGTGCCCCTCGACCCAGTGGCTTGAGGAAATCAAGCTCCATCCTATCACCTGAGTGCTTGGTTGACTCATTTCTCCACATGATCTGCTTAAGGCCATCAAAATGAATAACAGTTACTGGGTGGCCCACCCTCCTGGCTCCCCGGTACAAAACAACAATCCGCACTTTCCTTCCACAGCCAAATAGAGTGTAAAATGCAGGAAATGAGACCTTGCTGATTGATCATACTGGGCATCTGTTTGCGTCTGCTTCTCACGTTCCCAAAATGTCACTGATGGAACAACATCAGCGAGTGACAGCAGTAGAGTGCAGTAGGCGCTAGCGGCAAGCAACAGTCAAGGTGGCGGAAGCCTAATGGGTGACCAATGGCATCTTTGTTTACACCTCACCAACGCATGCAATGCAGGGCACACATCATACCACCCAGAGACCAGCTTATGATCAAGGTGCACGACTATATGCGTCTCAACACCGATTTTTTGTATGTGTTCCAGACCAATAAGAACTTCTGGGTATCCAAAATGGGACGAATGGCCGAGTGGCTCGTCACGGGCCATAGAGTAGTTGTCTGCAGCAGCCAGGCGTCATATCTCTGGCGGACCTTCAGCAGAGCTGGAGGTGTCATTACAGGACAAACGCATTCCCGGCTTTTCCACAGAAAAATGTGGGATCGTGTTGACTTTCATCAAGATGAATCAGGCATGGATCTTGTTGATGTTGTTGGCACAATGCGAGTCAACGATTAGTTGCTGAGTTACTTCTCATTCCTTTTCAAACAGTAATGGTCCTCTTGAAACTTTTTTTAAAAAGGATCATTTCTTACCGCAATTTTTATTCTCTTTTCCTGCTTCGTATTCTCTTTTGCTGTGTGGAGACTGTACAAGACAGCAAGGTTTCCATGACAACTCCGTATTCCTTTATCTCACTTTATCACTTAAGAAGTTTTCGCATTGTCATGGTTTTGAGGTCATGTTGCTGTGAGATACAGCTATATTTATGGTCATTTGGCAACAGAAAAATGTGGCTATAAGTGGCATTCTCCCATCACAATTTTGTAAAGTTGATGAGGAAGTCATATTTATAATTTTTTGGGCGTCATGTAGCTGTGAGATACAGCAATAAACATGGTTCCTTGTGGACAAGGAAATGTGGCTTCTAGTGCATTTCTCACTCCAATTTTTAACAGTGGCTGAGAAGTCATCTTTTATAATTTTTTGGCGTCATGCTGCTTGAAATGCAGCAATACTACAGTTCCTATTATTAAAAAAAATGTTGTTTCTAACAGACATTGTTCTTCACAATTGATCCAAAGTGGATCAAGGGTCATGCTTTTGAATTTTTGGGGCATTTTTGCTTTGAAATGCAGCAATATACAGGTCCTATGTCTAAAATTTGTTGTTTCTATAGACATTTGTTCTTCACAATGTCAAAAGTGGCTCATGGGTCATGTTTGAATTTTTGGGGGCATTTTGCTGTTGACATGCAGCTATTACTACAGGTCCTATTCTAAAAAATGTTTGTTTCTAACAGACATTAGTTCTTCACTATTGTCAGTGTGGCTCATGGGTGATGGTGCTGTCAGAAACAGGAATAGGTAGGACACTGTTAATGACACATATTGCAAAATGATTGTTTTTGCAAAGATCTTAAACATGGCTATCAATCCCTGTATTGAGACAACCATTTAATACAATGAAAATAGAGAAACAAAGACATGGTGTGGGATTTCCATCCTATTTAAAAAATGTGTTTTCTAGAAGTTAAACTACTAAAAAACTTGCATGTACAAAATAGCTAGGTAAAAAAATTACTGATTTGTACAAGGAGGTACAGGAAAATTGACAGATGTAGGATTATTCGGAGGACATGGAGTAATGGAGCACGACAGAGAAAAAGTACAGAGGACAATTTCCTCCCCAGCACGTGAGTAAAATGTGGATAAAAGAATGCAAGCAAAAGGGGCACCTGGGTGTAACAGGGCGTAACCCATTCCAGTATTCCAAGTGAAGCTCAATTGGTTCCGCACTCATACGGAGGGGCAAGCGGCTACCCAGGTCTTGACTGTGGACTGAGGAAGGCTGGAGTTCTCACACTTCGCTTCCGCACTCTGCTTCAGCACGGACAGTTTTTGTTGCTTGCTGCGTCTTCAGGGCATTTTTAACCTGGGTTAATTGAGACGGACGCCAGCCTGGGCTCTCACAGCACCCACTTTAAACTCCGGCCCTGGGTCATGCTGTGGCACAGGACAGTTCTAGTCAATGTTCAGTTCAACTAAAATGGTGGTTGAAAGACTCCTTTTTCGGGCCACCTTTTAATCTGGGGGTCAGACAGGTTTAATGGTCATACTGTGCCGGACAGGGACAGGTATATGTCCCAGTTTTTTTTTTGTTTTTTTTTTCTATGTTCAACTAAAATGGTGGATTGAAAGATCCTTTTTTGCCATGCACTTTTTAAATCTGGGGTCATGCAGGTTTGGGTCATGCTGCGTTTCCAGGACAGGGATATTCAATGTCCAGTTCACAGTAACATGATGGTTCAAATCCTACTGCCTTCTGTTGACTCTTTTTAATTTGTGGGTGATGCAGGTTTAAGGGTCAGGCTGTGGTACAAGACATGGACAGTGATGGTCTGTGACTTTTTTTCGGTGACTTTTATAACCTAAGGGTGTTGCATAAGATGTAGCACGTAATCCATTTGACTGTTGTGGATGTTAATTTCAGCTTCTTCCAGGCATTGTTTCGGTGTAATAATGAAGGTGTTGTTGCTCTCCCATAGACTTTAATGGTAATCGGCTCATAATCGATGCTCACTATCGAAAAACCTTATCGATAGCGGCCGACATCGACATCGTCATCTCGATCAGTCCAACGGCAATCGCTAACACTAGTATTTTACTATTTTTCCAAACCATGACATCACCGCTGCAGATGCCGACTAATTTACATGACCATTATGGAAGTGAACAACTCTGAATGGTAATGTACTTGAATACATATGACGTTCCTGGATGGAAATTGCAGAAGGGCAACAGAAGACCAGAGACGTGCAGCACTTGTAACAAGAACCAGATGAAGGAGAGGAGGATACGTTTTTTTTTTTACATTTTAAACGGGCCCCCCGGAGCTGACTGTCAAATTCAATTAAGAAGTGGACAACCCCTTTACCGACATTTGACATACAGTTACATCTTGATGTCGCTAATGGGGTACGGAGCGGGATCACATACCGAGACCATTCCACACATAGCAGTTACAGCCAAGACCCGTGATAGCTTCAATTCTGGCATTTTAATCCTTTAGATGCAACTACAATTTTACCTCCTCAAAAAGTGTCAACCGGTTGTCATGGCAGCCAGTGTCCCCATGAAGGCTTCCATGACTACAATCTTGCTACTCATATTACACCGTACAATAAGCGAGGCATTTTTGCACACTGTTCTGCAATATAATACAGATCATTGTAGAAGCGATCATACACTAATAATGAAGAACCCTTGGTGAAATACAAGTATAACATTAATTGTGTGCTTTTTGTCACCCCACCCCTCCAAAATGTTAAAGTAATCTCGACGTTGCATGTATCCTAACATGGTACATATACAAACTAAGCTTCAGCCCATAAGAAAAACGAGCCCTCACTCAGATCCATAATTAGAACACACAAAAAGTTAGTGGTTGCAGTGATTGGAGCTGCAGTGCATGCTTAAAGAATTAAAAAAGAACTAAATCATAACAAAAACTCCATAAAAATTAAAGCCCTACAAAAATAATGCATCTTTTCCTGCAAAAAACAAAACCCCATCTGTCTATGTAAACGGAAAAATAAAAAAGCGGGTAGAACTAAAACAAATGCGATGTAAACAAACATAAAAAAATGCTGAAGCGGGAAGTGGTTAAATTAGAACGAGGGTTCTTTTCCTACTAAACGGTTTAAGGACTCTACAAGAAACTGTTGTGCACCTTTGGTTGTTTGCAGATGGTCTCCACAGAAACATGATGACCAGTAATACAACAGAGAACAGGAATCTCCAGAACGCATCATCTACCCAGAGCTCCATCCAGTCCTGTAAAAGATATGAAAGATCAGCTTAAAACATGTAGGACAAGAGAAATAAATACTATTACCAAACATACTGCTGTTTCAATTTTGCTTTGTTTAGGAGAGAAAGAAGATTTCATCTACTGCTACTGTACGCAAGTTTTTCTTGGTTACCGACCACCTCACTCTGCTCTCATTGCTCCAAGCAGCCCCTGTCTGACCATGGTGAATCACTTCCTGCTGAGTGTTATGAGTTACACAGGAACTTGTTTATTTAAGATAGAGGGGTTTTTCCAGGCAGTAAAATCCCCTGCACTGGTTGCTTAAAGGGGTTTTCTCATTACAGGCTTTCGTGGGCATCTTAAGCTGGCTTACAGCTTCAAATCCAGGGGTGTGTCTCTCCTCCCAGGAGGCGTGTCTTCCCTCACTGAAGATTGGCGACATCATCATTCTGTGTGAGCAGAACACCCGCATTGCTGTAAAGTTATACTTACAGCCTGAACTGATGAAACATATGTGAGAAATGCACTCTCCCTCACCCATATAACACAGATTCATACAGTCTGTTCTTCTCTACCTCATGCCTGATAACCGAGGAGCAGAGTGCATTTCCCATATTTGTTTAATCAGTTCAGGCTGTATGTATAACAGTTTACAGCAATGCAGGTGTTCTGGTTACAAGGAACTTGTGAAGGGAGGCGACAGTTCTCCAGGCATGAAAACTGACCAGTGCAGGAGATCTGCAGAGCTGTGACCTCCTCTCTGTGTATAAGGCTGTGTTATATGTGTGTTATTACAGATATGATCTTTGTAGCGAGAAAACCCCTTTAAGAGCTCTGAACTGCAGTTTATAAACCTCCAGCAGTCCAACACTGTAAGGGTCCGTGCACATGGCATTGTTTGTTGGTCAGATTTTTCAGACGGTTTGCAAATTTAGAAACGGTCTTAAAACCGAAAAGCAACCATCCCCATAGACTTTAAAATAAAATCCATTCAGCAGTCCACACTGTATGGATTTTCTGCCGGACGGTTTTTCACACCGCCGGCGGTCCGAAAAACTTAGAACATGTTCATTCTTCTGCTCTGTTTCCAAACATCCAAAAGGCCGACAAATGCTCAAAAACCTGGACAAAATCAGTGACAAAAACCGTAAAAAAAAAAAAATGAAAAAAACCAACCAGTTTTTGTGGCAAAAAATGTCCAAAAGCCGGTTGGAATGAACAGTTCTGCTGAGGTCAAAACCGAACAGATTTTGGCCTTTGCCGTGTGAACGCACCCTAACAGGATCATCTAGGAATAGCAGAGTTGATATGTCAATCACTGCTATAGACCTGTCCACAGTCTAACCATTGAGGGCAGCATCAGCTAGGGACAAACATGCTGTTTCCAATGGCCTGTCACTGGAGAACTGGAACAGTGCGCAATTGCCTCAATAAATATGCCCCATTGTTTTATTTGTTCTGCAATTTGTGTATTTGATACAAAGCTAAACAAAAGTTGAGTGACGTGTGGTGATGCCATAATTTTCAGTTTAGCATTCTTGTCTAAACGTGGAACTTTCCTCTAAATCTTTAATACGGTAATTATATTTGTATATTTATTGGGTTTTCGAAATTCAGTTATTAAAATCTACAAGAGTAATGGTCTCATACTTACTGATGGACACTCGGCCATTCTGAACTTTTTAGTAGTCCAAGCCATAAATACTACAGAAGCTATTGAAAAAGACAACAGAATTAGAACACAGTCACGAATTTCAACCAGAAATATGTGGAACATGGGGAGAACTTACCTAATATAGCAAAAATCAAGGTGTTGGTAAAGTGTCTATACAGCGAATATTTCACTGCATTCCTCCTTAACTTTAGCGTCTTCATTGTTTGTGCCAGACTTACAAATATGTATATATGGCTAAGGAAAACTGAATTATTGCATCTACAGGTAAATGCACACAAGATAGATAAGTCAGAGATTTTCTACAGATAATTTAAGGGTAGAAAATCTGCAGCATATTTCAATAACCACAGAAAAAAAATCTGTGTGGAAATTGACCTATGGTGCAATTTTTAATTTCATAGAATGTCAGTTTCTGTTGCAGATATGCTGTAAATTTATCATGGGTTTTCTTTATTGACTTTAAGGCTATGTCTACACAGAACTGGATTCTCGTTGGAATATCAGTGGATTCAGAATCCACCCAAAATCCGACTGCACCCAGCACTGTGTAGACTTCAGTAGAAAAACTGTGCTGTAGACTACACAGCACAGGTTTTCGACGGAAGCCGTCGGCCGTCCGGTGATTCCGTCAGATTTCCATGCAGCCCATGCACTAGATCGGCAGGAAATCCGAAAAACGGCCGCGGCTTTTGCCGCAAACGCCATTTTAAACATTGCTGTGTAGACGGCGCCTAACACGGAAGTCAAAATCTGCAATCACAGATTATTGTTGTGGATTTTGCTGCACAAACGCTGCTGTTCCAAAGCAAGATCTGCAACTGTGCATTTTGAATACAAGTTGTAATATTTTTTTTTTTTTTTTTTTACATTAACAGAATCTGCACCAAAATCAGCAGCTGCATCAAAATCTGTACTACTTTTCCACCACTTGGTTTTGGATTTGTTGCAGTGGATTCACACGTGGAAATACTGCTCATTTTCTGCTGTGGAGAACACACAGGGCCTCATTTATGAAAACTGTCTAATCATAAAACTGTCCTTGTTGCCCATAGCAACCAATCAGAGCTCAGCCTTTAACTTTTACACTGCTCTGCAAAACTGAAAGCTGAGCTGTGGTTGGTTGCTTTGGGCAACAAGGACAGTTTTACAATTAGACAGTTTTGAGAAATGTGGCCCACTGTTTTTAAGATGTGCAGAGACTTTTAGATTTCATATAGAATAGAGAACTTAAAATATGAAACATAATGCAGCTTGGATTTTCACATAAAAATGAAATGGAGTTTTAAGAAAAGCGGTCTGGTAGCTTCTACTGTCTTATCTGAAATCAGGGTATGACAGAAGGAGGGAAACTGAGCTTTTGGATATATAGGGTTATATGACAAAGGAGGAGAAGCTGAGTTCTGTGATATATAAAGTTATATGATAGAGGAGAGAGGCTGAGCTCTGTGATATATAGGGTTATATAATAGAGAAGAGAAGCTGAGCTCTGTGTTGTATAGGGTTATATAACAGAAGAGAGAAGCTGAGTTCTTTGATATACAGGCAGTCGCCGACTTACGTCATTCCGACCTACGTCTGTCCCCTAGTTACGAACGCAAGCCAGGGACAGCCGACAGCGTTCGGGCGCTGCTGTGGCCCGGGCGCTGTCCGTGATCTTCGCAGCTGTATGCGACTCCTGGGAGCGCACATAGCTGACTCTCCGGTCCGCGTCCGGGCACTGCCATGGCCCGGGCACCAGTGGGGATTGCTTCGGCTGTACACGACTCCTTCCGGAGCACATACAGCGGAAAACTCTATTGCTGAGCAGAGAGCGCTCCCTGCTCCGCAATAGAACTCCGGAAGGCCGCAAGCAGACATGCGACCTTCCGGAGTCTCCGGCACAGGCAGCGTGCGTTGTCATCACGCTGCCTGATGACATCACCGGCCTGTGCCAGAAGACCGAGGGTGAGGTAAGCCTCGGAGCAGCGGGGGAGCGAGGTGAGTATTTGTTATTTTTTTAATAAGCCCTATCTATACCTATCTATGAGGGACATGCCTGCCTATACCCACCTATGGGGGACATGCCTGCCTATACCTACCTATGGGGGACATAGCTGCCTATACCTAACTATAGGAGACATAGCTGCCTATACCTATCTATGAGGGACATACCTGCCTATACCTACCTATGAGGGACATACCTGCCTATACCTACCTATGGGGGCATACTGCCTTACCTCCTATGGGGGACATACCCTGCCTATACCTACCTATGAGGGACATAGCTGCCTATACCTACCTATAGGGGACATACCTGCCTATACCCACCTATGGGAGACATACCTGCCTATACCCACCTATGGGGGACATGCCTGCCTATACCCACCTATGGGGGACATGCCTGCCTATACCCACCTATGTGGGACATGCCTGCCTATACCTACCTATAAGGGGCATGCCTGCCTATACCCACCTATAAGGGGCATGCCTGCCTATACCCACCTATAAGGGGCATGCCTGCCTATACCCACCTATAAGGGGCATGCCTGCCTATACCCACCTATAAGGGACATAGCTGCCTATACGTACCTATGGGGGACATAGCTGCCTATACGTACCTATGGGGGACATAGCTGCCTATAACTACCTATGAGGGGCATGCCTGCCTATAACTACCTATGAGGGGCATGCCTGCCTATAACTACCTATGAGGGGCATGCCTGCCTATAACTACCTATGAGGGGCATGCCTGCCTATAACTACCTATGAGGGGCATGCCTGCCTATAACTACCTATGAGGGGCATGCCTGCCTATAACTACCTATGAGGGGCATGCCTGCCTATAACTACCTATGGGGGGGCATACCGCCTATAACTACCTATGGGGGGGCATACCTGCCTATACCTACCTATGGGGGGGCATACCTGCCTATACCTATCTATGGGGGGCATACCTGCTATGTGGGACATATACCTGCCTATGGGGGAGATACCTGCCTATGGGGGAGATACCTGCCTATTACCTGCTATGGGGGACATATACCTGCCTATGGGGGACATATACCTGACTATGGTGGACATATACCTGCCTATTCCCTGCTGTGGGGGACCTATACCTGCCTAAGGGGGACCTATTCCTGCCTATACCTGCTATGAGGGACCTATACCTGCTATGGGAGACATATACCTGCCTATACCTGCTATGGGGGACCTATACCTGCCTATGAGGGGACATATACCTTTGCCAATAATTACACACCATACATGTACTAAATATATTGGTTCCGACTTACATACAAATTCAACTTAAGAACGAACCTACAGTCCCTAACTCGTATGTAACCCGGGGATTGCCTATATAGGGTTATATGATAGAGGGAGAGGAGCTGATCTCTGTGATATGAAGGGTTTTACAATAGAAGAGAAGAGGTTTATATGATAGAGGGAGAGAAGCTGAGCTATGTGATGTATAGGGATATATGATTTGAAGTAGGCATTCTTAATAAAAACAAAGGAAGTCCTTAAACAGCAAATGAAAGAATTGCTTATCCCATATACAGTGATTGACATCCAGTTTAATCTGATATATTTTCCTGTATCAGTATGTGTACAATTACTGTATGTGGGAGGGGTATGCAGGACTCTCACTCTTGGTCCTGGGAGTCCTATCAGGATTTTCTCTGCTTTATACTATGCAATATAGGTTTTTATCATTTGATGCTGAATATCTCAGGGCTCAGCTTATCTTCCTCTATCACATCCTGCTCTCATATGAAGCAGCAAAAACCACTTGATAGGTTGCCTTTAAATGTGGTTTCTATATGGCATGCTGCACTACAATATCTTCTTATAAATGGAGCAAAGTGCTAACGCGTTTCGAGCTTCTTAGTCATAGCGCTATGACTAAAAGACAGCTCAAAATGTATCCGTGATTTTACTGGAAATTCTCAAAGTTGGCTGGATCTTTGCCAAGTATTTTTGCTTCCCATGTGCCTCATGGTTCCATGCACACCTGCTACAATGGTGAGGAAGTAAAGTATACTTGTGAACTGCTGTATATGCAGTTACCGAACATAGTACGGTGCAAAGTTACAGATTTCCCCGAATAAAAGGAATATCACTATGCTACTAAAATGTGAGATTGAGTTCTACTACTTACAATAACCTAATACTATCAAGAAACATTATAGGGCAGATTTACTTAGACCAGAGTTTAAGATACCAGCCTAATACATAAAGCATCCATCGTGGGAAGCATGAAATTTATTACAAGGCACATGACTTAATAAATCTATCACATCTGTGTACCACAAATGAAAAGGTACTCCAGCCATGTGCTGGTGTAGGCACCAGTTTCTGGCATAAATTATATTAAATATGTCAGTCCACTGGGGTTGGGGGGGGCACTCCCTCCTGATTTGGGTGAAAAATGTTAAGAGAAATGTAATGGCCGGTGGAAGTTTTTCGCTAAAATTTGCTACTTTTGTATTCTACAACACTGGAGTACAGTATTTGATAATGTGTGTCCTTTATTCCCGACAGTGGTATGGGTTTTGACAGTAAAGGATATCCACCAGCACAACGCAGAGTCTAGTAGAGCTAATGGGATACTTGCCAGCAACACCAAATCTGATTCTTTGGTCTGAAATAAATATAAATTCAACAGTCATTACAGTAAGTAATCATTGTAAGTACTTCATTAAAATTACTGTCAAAAAATACAGATCCAATCTGCTTCCATATAATAAAGATAATGTCTATGAATGAAAAATGTAAAATTTTATTGCATAATTTTTTCAAACTTTATTACACCCCTAACGCTATAGGTAATGTGTGAATTATAGGGTTACAGCAGTGAAAGTTACATACCCACACCACAAGAACATCATAAAAAGAATTTTAAATGTTACCCCGATGACTCTCATTACTCCTTCAACAGTGGCAAATACTAAATAGAGAACCCCCATTCCAACCACACGATGCATGACTGCTCCTAATCGTGGCCTGACCAAGAAAACGAGAAGAAATGACAATTCAATATAAAATGAAATTGAGTAGTATTTAGTTTAAAGTTATCCAAAAAAAACTTACATATGCATAAAGTCACTAAAAACTGGCTATAAAGACGAACCTAAAATGTTTATTTTGATGTTTTCATGTTTAGTTGTTAATCACCAATTCAAGTTATACATAGTTTTGATTGGTCCACAAGCTTTTTATATACCCTGTCCGCATGCAGAGACTTCATGCTGTAAGGGCTATGTCAGCCTGAAACGCGTAAGCGTGGACCTTATTTCATTCGTTTTTGGTTTCCTATGCAATAATGCTGTCATTTTTACTAAGTATTCTTAAATAAAGCTATCATAAATGTTTTTTAACCATATGTGATGGTACCGGACTGTCTTTTCCCATTCTGGGATTTTTCAAAGCTGGCTATAGAGACAAGTGGCCACCTTATGTTTAATGCTATAGGAATTTAATCGGTTACTTTATTTCATGCACTTTCCACATAAGCAACATTTTTATAATCAGTCCATTGTTATTACCTTCTTTCTTGCATATCCCTAGTACATTGTAAATCACCTATACCTCTCAAGGATGAGTATATGCTGCAAAATGAGTCTAAATACGAATCTCAAAAAAATACTAGAATGCAAAATGTTGCCTAAATGCAAGACTTAAATCATGAGGTGTATTTTTTTTATTTTTCCATTTTATATTTTTTACATATGTTTTATTGAAACATTTTCACCAGCAGTACACAAGAGCAAAGTGCATCCACAGGATAAAAGGATTCCAATGCATATGGAGGCAATATAAACACTCCCCCACCCCCTCCCCCCAAAAAAGAGCAAATGTGGCAATAAAACAAAGTAAAAAAAACTATTAAGCAATGTCCCCATGGCACCGGATTGCACCTTTTTTTTGATGTGGGGTTTTGCAAGCCGTCTGAAAAACCGGCCGCAAACTTTTACATGGGGCTCTATGGAAAACCCATGCAGCAGTCCCCACAGCACGGGGGTTTACCGCCCGGGGCCCCAAAAACATTTTTACATGTTATCCTTCCCTTGGTTTTCGGACAGAATATGAACAAGTGAATGCAAAGGGTGAGAGCTTTTCTCTGCTAATCACGGAAAAAAAGCCGTCCTCCCGCGGCCGTGTACACGGCACAAAAACTGGACAAATACCGGTCGGATAAACCAACCAGTATTCGTCCTGTGCCGAGTAAACGGGCCCTTACCGTTAAACACAGAAAGAGCCAGGTAATCGTCACAGTTCACCATCAAGATGGTTTGTAAGGTAGAAATTGTAATAGTTGGCTGTAAAGAACATACAAAAGGTAGTCAGATAGGAGATAGAACTTATCTACCTGCTGATACTCCAATAATTTCTCTATTTTTCCCAAGTTTTGTTTTTGGAAAACAATTTTCCCATCCTGCCCACTATCTGCTCCTCCATGAGAGCACTGAATTAAACGGCATTACTTATCTCTAGAATACTAGGGAGAGTGCGACTTTTCAAATATTTAGCTACATGGGCTCTGGTAAAAAGTCAGAATTTGTGCTGTATGAGGTGGCTTTTTAAATGGTGGCAAGAGAAACCAAGCTAGCTGTAGGAGCGGGGGCTATACTGCATTCAGTAGTGATGTTCATCTGAGTATCTTTCATAAATAACATATTACAACAGGTACTCTGTGCACGATAATAAAAGAGTCCAAATAGATAACTGGTCCTAAGAGAACCATGGAAAAATTGAAACTGATATTTTTTCAGCTTTGACAGCTAAAAATGATTATATATACAAAAATTTGATGGCACCTGAGCAAATTATTTGCCCCCTTATCCAAGATAAATTAAAGATTATGACTCCAGGGAAACCCCATGAAGTAACAGGAGACTTAAATATGCTTCATTTTGGGGAAATCAAAGCATTTCACCCGTAATTCTATTCTGTTTAAAAAAAAGCACTGGCCCTTTAAGGCCTCGTTCACAGGCTTATTTGGGACGGTTTTTGCCGACAGATTGACGATCGTCAATCCTTTGGGCAAATCCGTCCGAAATAAGTCCAGCCTATTTTCTATTGATTTCAATAGAAAACGGCTCGTCGTTCACACGACGCAAAATAATTCCGTTCCGGATTGCGCGCGGATTGACGACGGCAATCCGGACGGAAAAACAATTCACTGTCAATTATTTCCGGAGGGAAATTTCACCACCTACAATGATTGGAGATGGGGAATCGTCGGAAAATCAGTTACAAATAGTGCCACACTTAGTGGGCACTTATTTGCAACTGATTTTCAACTGATTCAGAACATATTTACATCGGAAATCCGTTGTAAATACGTTCTGAAATAAGCCGTGTGAACGAGGCCTAAGACTGTGCTGAAGTCGGCACCTGACAGCTTGATGAATGACAGTTGTATCTAATCTCCTGCCTCTGAGCTTAAAGAGTCCACTGTGCAGGGGGGAGCCTGTAAGTCTACATCAACATCATGTGCACACTGATTTTCTCTGGGCTGCTATGTCTGTGATGGATATAACACTAGCAGCAGTGTAATGTAGATGCACTGTAATGTCACACTATGTCCTCAGTGTGCTGTGCCTGTTGTACTCTATGTAGCAGCTATGCTCCCCCTGCTCAGGTGGTATAGCTCAACAGAAAAAAATCCCTGCTACATACAGAGCTCCGCAAGAAAGTAAAAGCAAAATCTGTGCCCTTGTAATAATAAACTGAGCCCTCTGCATTCCTAATGACATGTATTGGAAAAAAGTCTTATAATTTCATCTAATATTATATTTTGTGTGTTTGTGTGGAGGTGATAGGTACTCTTTAAAGTGTTAATAATATAGATGTACAAATTTGCCAAAGAGTTTTTTTCCAGTAAGTTGTGAGAAGCTTTTTGTATAATTGCAACTGTGGAGGGAAATTCGAGACATAGGACCTCCGAGTACACGAAAAATGCAGACATTCTAAAACGAAATGTAGAACCTATTTCTCCAGAAATAACCACATCCAGCTGTATACTATAACATGGCAGGAGCGAGGTGCATAAGATCTCTACAAAGTCACACTCTGCATGGTGACTCCATGCAATATACATTTTCAGTTTGACGTTGGCTGTTTCTTAAAGGGAAATTAAATTTAAACAAGTATGCAAATGTAAATAAAGACTATTACCAAACATATTGCTGTTTGGATTTTGCTTCATTTCACAGTTAGAGCAGTTTTTATCTCCTGCTGGTTAACACAAGTTTCTCTAGCTATCGACCACCTCTCTGCAAGAGCAGCCCTGGGATAGTGACATTACACCCTGCTGTGTCTCATCAGCAGCATCAGAGCATGTGAATCTTTCTTACTGACAAACTTTAACGCTTAGAAGTCCTCGTAGCTGTGCCCTAGCTGTCAAAGCTCTCTGCACCAATATCCCTCTAAGGGTACGCCCATATGACAAATGTCAAAATACTCATCTGATTCAGAATCCTAAAACTGCGACGTCCAACTAGTATTTTGGTGCAGTGTTCAATGTGTATTTTAGGTTGTTTTACAGTCAACCAGATGTAGTCAGGAAATGAGCCACATTCATTTCTATGGGGCCATGGATCCGACATAGAAACATTTAGAATGCGTTTTTTAACATGAAATACAGTGGATTTTGAAAAAATTTCTTTGAAAAAAACAGAAATCCGACCCCAAGAAAATCCAAGTTGTGTGGACTACAACAATTAAGGTCTATGGGGAGGGTTTACAGTCTGATTTTTAAAGCCAAATCCTAGTGTAAGCATGGCTGTAAACCACTGCCATGCATATGGATCCTAAGAGACTTCGCTAAGAAAAGCAGAGCTGAAATGTCAGTCATGCTGCAAACCTGCCGATAGCATGAACAGGAAGTGGGTGCCATCTAAGTAAAAAACCCTGCTATATCTCTGCTCTTTGTTTCATTCATTCCCCACAAAAAGTGCTGCAGTTAATCAGCAGCTCCAGAGGCCATGTGCCAGTCAATTCATATCACCACTCATGCACAGGTTACTTAGTAAGCAGTGAGGTCAAGGGACTGGCGTGTGACTGATGAAGTCATTGACTGGCTACAGCAGTCACGTACGGTTTGTGAGGACTGGAAGTAAATGGACACTGGGGACACTGCAGCATCGGCACTAAAAGGACAGTACTTCTTTTTTTAAAACTTGATGAAAAACGAACGTCAGCATAAAAAGGGCTTCTTTATTCAGGAATCAAGAGTATAAAAAGTAGTGCCACTTTTTGCACTACTTTTTATACTCCTGAATAAAGAAGCCTTTTTATGCTGACGTTCGTTTTTCATCAAGTTTTTGTATCTTTGATGGTGATAATAGAGCTATTTCACCGGTGGACGTTCTGTTGCATGTTGGCTTTTTCGGTAACTATTTTTTAAGACTTCGTTGCTGACCCAACTGTGTTTTTGTCTAGTACTTCTTTTTTAGCTACTTAATGGTCTTTTACATTTTTATTTTTTGGACAATCAATCTGTATGAATCCACATAGAATTGGAGGCAACAAGAGGTACAGTAAATACCCATAAGACTTCAGGTGCGTATTTGACATATGCAATACTATGTGATGAAGCAGCAATATAATTGCATGCATAAGGCCTTAAAATCATAGCCGCATGAAGACGTGTAAATAAAACTGGGCAGCACAGTGGATCAATGGCTTTGCAGCAATGGGGAAGTTGATATGTTTTTTTCTGTGTTTATGTAGCTTTTCTTCAGTTTCCTCCCACATTCCAAAAACATATTGATAAAGAAATTTGACTGTGAGCCCCAGGAGGGACAAAGAACTGAGGTACATAATGATCTCTGTACAAAGCTAAGCAATATGTCAGCACTATATAAATGAATAAAAAACAACAACTAAAGTAGGAAAAATGACTTACTTTACTACACCATATCCCAAGCTGACGATGGTCACTAATAAACGAGCCAAAGTTCTTTTAACAGCAGAAACCAACTCTGCAAATATCACCAGACCAGGAGCTAAAGACAATGAGACAGTGTTGTTAGAATTGTACCATACAATAAATTCCTAATTTCAAGGCTTTAAAAGAAAAAAAAAATTATGGGGTTTTCCAGGCCCTAACATTGCTCGGTTCTCCGTTGGGGTATGAGTAAAAATAGAAGCTAAGACTCTTACTTACCCATCAGACGCTCCCGTTCACTGCCGATGCATTCAACCAGGAAGTAAGCAGGGAACGATCATTGTTCACATGACAGGTGCAGTTAATCATAGGCCACATAGTCACATGCACGTGACCTCTGTGGCCTGTAATTGGCAGCGGCTGTCACATGTATAAAGACCGTTCACAACCTGGATGAACGGACCGGCAACTGGGAGTGAACGGGAGCATCCGAGAGGTAAGTATGAGTCTTTGCTCGTTTGTCTGACGGGGTATGAGTAAAAATAGAAGCTAAGACTCATACTTATGCTCCTGTTTAGTTCCGGCTGTCGGTGCGTTCATCGGCGCTGAAGCAGTGAACGGTCTTCATTCATGTGACAGCCGCGGCCAATTACAGGCCACAGAGATCACGTGCAGGTAACGCTGTGGCCTGTGATTGGCTGCATCTGTCACGTGAACGATGAACATTTAGGGCTTGTTCACACAGAGTTTTGCCTCCGTATTAACATCCGCTTTTTAGATGCGTCTCGGGGACCGACAGGACGGACCCAGAGACGCATCTAACAATTAGCAGTGACTTTATCACTGCCGGCAACGAGGAATACGCAGTAGCGTACACATGAGAGATCGCCACTGCATGTTTGCCCTGCACCTGTCGGGTCCGCTTTACAGACCCGAGCAAAGAATTGCATGTCAATTCTTTGATCGCATCCGCAACACGGACCCGATAGGTGCAGCGGCGAGCTCTCGTGTGAACGCCGCTGCGTGTTCCTCATTGCCGGCAGTGATAGTCACTGCTAATTGTTAGATGCGTCTCTGGTTCCGTCCTGTCGGTCCCCGAGACACATCTAAAAAGTGTATGTTAATATGGAGGCAAAACTCAGTGTGAACAAGCCCTTATGGCTACTTACTGGTTGAAGGCATCAGCAGTGAACAGGAGCATCTGATAGGCAAGTATGCTCCTGTAAGTCTTAGCTTCTATTTTTACTCATACCCCAGAGGACAAACAAGCAATGCTATGGCCCAGAACACCAATTTAATGAATAAATGATAAAACTTACAGGACACTCCGGTGCTGTTTATATTCTGATATTCAGCATAAAACACGGCTTTTTCCAGCATCCCTAAGAAAATAACTGCTGCGATCCAAAACTGGATTCTTAACAAGTCCTTCCAATAGCAGGCAGACCAGATGAACCACATGAGTCCGAGTACAATGTACATAATGCACATCACCATGTAGAACTGCAAGGACAAAAATGTGTCAAGTCATTACAGAAATCCGAAGAACCAAGAAGAGGGTAAGCTCTACAAGAGAAAATCAAGTACAGTAATTACTGTACAAGGCTAAAATACTGATTCTTAAGATAAATAATGAATGTTATCATTAATATTAAAGTTCTAATTGATTAAAACTTCTGAAAAGGGTTTTCTCACTACAAAGATTAGCTTTCAACATGAAGGGACAGGTAATTGAAGACTTCTTCTAAATACATTGTTTTGTCGCGAGGCAAGAGACATTCTATATGCACACAGGTTTCTATGGTTCCCTGACCCTAAGGCCATGTTCACACGGCTTAAAATGGGACGTATTTCAGTCCGTAATTCGCGGCGTACTGTGCGAATTACGGGATGGAATACGTCCCAGTCATTACAGTAATCCAAAGTTCTCATAGAGAACTATGCATTACGTCTCCTCTCTCCGCTCGGCGAATATGCCGCGGGGTGAGATAAGTGACATGTCATTTACTAGCGGCATATATGCGCACTGGTGATGAAAGTCTATGGGCCGCCGAGGTGCTGGCCCCCCACTCCCGCCCCCACGGCGTAATTGCGAGGCGTAATTACGCCCCGCAATTACGCCGTGTGAACATTGCCTAACTCTGATCTGATTAGAGCAGAGCTCTTAAAGCAGGGAGTGATGTCACCACATGGACAGACTCAGCTTGGGTGCAAACTAGTCATCTCCAACCAGATTACAGATAAGCCATTGTTTTCACTCTTCACACTGTACCTTGTGTTTACTGAAGAGAAAAATATAATAAAGTAGGCTCACCCTCGCAGCTTTTGCGTTGTGGGATCTCCAGACTTCCCTTTGTCTTGATGCTTTGCCATGGATCTGCCAAAGGCTTAATTTGGTCAAGATATATCCAAACGATAGATTGTGATCCAGCGCTTGCGTAATTAAAACATGGGTAACTTTATTAGAATCATCCAAAAACACAGGCGCATAAAAAGTAAAATATCACCGATACCACGCTTTCATGTTTTAAACCATATTGGTTCCTGTTCACAGTCTGAACAAGAACCAGTTCGGTTCGAAACGCATAAGCATGGTATCGGTGATATTTTACCTTTTTATGCGCCTGTGTTTTTGGATGATGCTAATAAAGTTACCCATGTTTTAATGACGCCAGCGCTGGATCACAATCTCTCATTTGGATTTACAGTACTGAAGAGAAAACGTCTCCTGCCCTTGTCAGTGTAACGGCTTGGCTAGTTAGGCTATGTTCACACGGCGTAATTGTGGGGCGTACAGTATGCCCCGCAATTATGCCAGGTGTTTGAGATTGGCGCTGATTGGCAGCCCGCCGACCCCATAGACTGTAATCATTCGCGGCGCATATTCAGCGCAAGTAATTGACGTCACCTAATCTCCCCTCACATACAATACGATCGTATTGTACAGTACAAGTGGGGAGAGGAGGCGTAATCCATAGTTCTCTATGAGAACTATGGATCACCGTAATTTCGTCGCGCATCTCACTCGTATAAGAGCGCAAATACGACGCGAAATGCGCGCCGAAATGTGCCCGTGTTAACATAGCCTTACAGAGATGCTAGATACGCTAATCACTGCTATAGAATCGCCCTCAGTCTGAAGAGGCAGAGAGTAAAACTGATTGTGACTCAGTGAAACAGCTTAGTGAGAAAACCCTTTTAAAATAGTTTTAGATATAAATGATTATATCTACTCATTTTAGGATAAGAACAGGCTGACTGCAGCATTTCCCAGAAAATCCAGGGTGGGGGGGGGGGGTGGTCGTCCTCTTGAACACTACTTTATCCTGCTTAACCCCTTCCCACTCCAGTGATTTTCATTTACATTGAATTCATCCCAACACCCCCACCACCACCTTTCAGGAGCTATAACTTTTACCGTTTTTCATCGACGGACATTTAACAAGGGCTTGTTATTTTTTACATTACCATTGACTATATCATATAATGTACTGGGAAACCCAAATAAAATTCTTTGTGGGGTGAAATGTGGGGAAAAAAAACCAATTGTGCAATTTTTTTAAAGACGTTTTCCCTTTAGTTCACTCTGCGATATAACAGACATGTTATCCTGATGCAGAAAGTTGGTATGATTTTTAGGATGTCAGAGTTTTTTTATTCTATACATTTGCATTGCAGCACCATTGTTTGCCACCAATAGCTTTTTAATTTTTCTATCTACGGACCTGAGCAAGGACCTGAGCTAAAGTCTAGTTTATATTGGTATTATTTTCAGATACATACAAATCTGTAATACCTTTTTATTTAAATTTTTTGGGGTAATGAAAGCACCACAGAAAATAAAATTTGGCATTGGGTATTTATTTTTCTATGTTGTCAACATATGGAATACATAATGTTATATTTCAACAGATTGGACGTAACAGACTTGGTGATACCATTTAGGTTTAGTTTCTTTTATTTGTAAAATAGCAAAAGATGGGATTTTGAAATTTTTTTTATGTGACCACAGAGGCCACGTTTGCTTGTACACTACTTGCGATAGTAAGATATTGCAGAAGAGTGTATAATAATGGTTCTTCTACTACACCCTGCTGAAAGCACAGAGCAGTAAGAGTAGTAGGATGGCAGCCACCAAAGCCTTCATTAGGCTGTCAGCTGCTATGAAAACCTCAGCACAGGCAAACCAGGGACCAGAATGGTGCTTAGTACCTTTTTGCAAACTCCTAGATGCTGCGGTTGCATTCAACTGTGGCATCTAAGGGGTTAAACAGCTGGGATCTGAGTTATCCCTATAGGTCCACATATGGAGCAAGCTCAATAAGTTAGTCTGCTCCTTATTTCCTTCCCAACATGACAACATAAATGTCAAATATCCGGAAGGGGTTAACTTCAACTCCTCCAGCATGAGTAACATTAGCTACCATTATACGCGGAGTAGCACATGTTTAGTTCTCCTTTAAATAGCAAATAAAATTAGTTACTTACAATCATCAAAGGCCATTCTGAAGCAGAGATATACCCATGAGGGCCTTGCATTGAGGTAGTCACTGCCAAAAAGGAAACAGAAGGCTTGTGAATATTCATATCTGATGTCTGCACACTGTCCTACCAATAATCACAATGCAAAATGTAGACCGCACATATGATGTGATTTTATTTTTTCGGTGAGCAACTCCTCCCCTCTTCCATTGCACTGCATGCAATAAAACCCGCCCTATTATGTTGTCATTGCAGACAGAGTTTAAAGGGGTTTTGCCAAGACGTGAGTTCCTTACCTATTGTCTGCTCAGAAGAGAAGATAAACATAGGATGCAGCGTCACGGGGGAGAGAGAGAGGGGGGCTGAGCACAGTAAGCAGGGATCGTATACAATGTTAACTCAAATAATCACATTAGAACCAGTGGCTTTTCTATACAAAAGAAAAAGGTCTTTCTCCACAGTCCTTGCAAGTTGGTTCATGTTTCCTGTCATCAGATAAGAAGTGCAAACACGCAAGCGCGGCCAGATCAACTCCTGTCCGCTGCTTGTCGTGTCTAATGTAAACTGTCAGGAGACTAAGGGGGACTGAGCAATGCTGTAGCTCTCACAGGCTTCACTTATTTAATGACATATTTAGAAGAGTGATTAAATACCCATTTTGGAGGATCCCACGTCAACAATACATCGTGGCAAAACCCCTTTAACACAAAGATCTAATAAAGAACTACAGGCAGTCCCCAACTTACACCGTTCTGACTTACATCTGTCCCCTAGTTACAAATGCAGTCTTATGGGGCATGTTGGCACTTGTAGTTCCATTTTCCACAGAATATGGTAGCTGTGGAACAACAAGGTCCGGCATGCCACAGCAGCACGAGGTGAAAAGAAGGTGAAAAGCTTCTTAACAAGGGCACAAAACCTTTTGTGCTGAAGTTACATTTAATAAATGTACCCGTTTATGATTTACATACAAACTCAACTTAAGAACAAATCTACAGTCCCTATCCCGTTCATAACCTGGGACCTGCCTGTATATAGCTAGAATATTCTGTCAATAAAACAATGCTATAGTATCAGCTATTTGTAAAGGTTTAGAGCGACACGGTTTTTGGCATACAAAAATAACAAGCATCAACTGGGTTGGAGTTCGAAGCTTTATTCTGTATGTTTAAGACTCATTAAGGATTTTGAGCTATTTTTTAAAAACTTATAAACATGAAAGCTAGCTTATTAATTCATATACTTTGCCAATACATTACTACTAGAAAACAATAAAGAGTTCTTTAGTATTGCCAACTTCTCAGTGTTGCTCCAAAGTTTGTGAACACTTTAGAATTTTCTTTATCTCTGCATAAATGTAACCTACAACTACATCAGATTTTTACCCAAGTCCTGAAAGGAGATAAAGATAAACAAATCACACAAACAAGTCAAACATATTAGACTTGGATCATTTTCCTCCATAAATAAATGACTAATATCATATTTGTGAGAGGCAAAAGCATGTAAATACATGGTATCAGCAGATCATATGAAAGTGAAATTAAGCATACAAGTTGCTCTTCCAAAAAATGGTTAAAGATAAAGTTGAGCTTTTTAAAATGGCCAAGTGAAAGTCCTGACCTTAAAAGGGTTTTCTCACCAAAATTATTAGCTTTTAGGCTATGTCTACACTGCACAGGAAAACTATAGTATCTTCTGCGCTTTTCGTTTTTTTAAAAGTTCCAAAGATACAACCTCAATTCCAAAAAAGTTGGGACACTAAACAAATTGTGAATAAAAACTGAATGCAATGCAATAATATTATATTCAGAATACACAAATCACAGATCAAAAGTTTAAACTGAGAGAATGTATCATTTTAAGTGAAAAATATGTTGTTTCAAAATTCCATGGCGTCAACAAATCCCAAAAAAAGTTGGGACCATGCCGTTTTTACCACTGTGTGGCATCCCCCCTTCTTCTTACAGCAGTCAACAGACGTCTGGGGACAGAGGAGACCAGTTTCTCAAGTTTAGAAGTAGGAATGCTCTCCCATTCATGTCTATTACAGGCCTCTAACTGTTTAATCGTCTTGGGCCTTCTTTGTCGCACCTTTCTCTTTATGATGTGCCAAATGTTCACTATAGGTGAAAAGATCTGGACTGCGGGCGGCCATTTCAGTACCCGGATCCTTCTCCTACATAGTCATGATGTTGTGATTGCTGCAGAATGTGGTCTGGCATTATCTTGTTGAAAAATGCAGGGTCTTCCCTGAAAGAGATGACGTCTAGATGGGCGCATATGTTGTTCTAGAACCTGAAAATAGCTCTCTGCTGCATTAATGGTGCCTTTCCAGACATGCAAGCTGCCCATGCCACAAGCACTCATGCCACCCCATACCATCAGTGATGCAGGGTTCTGAACGGAGCGTTGATAACAACTTGGGTTGTCCTTGTCCTCTCTGGTCCGGGTGACATGGCGTCCCACTGTTCATAAAGAATTTCAAATCGCGACTCATCTGACCACAGAACAGTTTTTCCTTTTGCCACACTCCATTTTAAATGACCCCTGGCCCAGTGCAAATGGCTGAGCTTGTGGAGCTTGCTTAGAAATGGCTTCCTCTTTGCACTGTAGAGTTTCAGCTGGCAATGGCGGATGGCATGGTGGATTGTGGTCACGGACAATGCTTTCTGGAAGTATTCCTGAGCCCTTTCTGTTATTTCCCTGACAGTGGCATTCCTGTTTGAGGTGCAGTGACGTTTAAGGGCCCGGAGATCATGAGCATCCAGTAGAGTTTTACAGCCTTGACCCTTACGCACAGCGATTGCTCCAGATTCTCTGAATCTTTTGATGATGTTATGTAGGTTGATGATGATAATTTTAAAGTCTTCGCTATTTTACGCTGGGTAACACCATCCTGGTATTGCTGCACTATCTTTCTGCGCAACAATGGTGGAATTGGTGATCCTCTTACCATCTTGGCTTCAAAGAGACACTGACACTCTGAGTAGCTCTTTTTATACCCAATCATGTTGTCAATTCACCTAATTAGTGTTGATTGGTCTTCCAGCTGTTCATTATATGCTCAATGTCATTTTTTCAGCCACTTATTGCTACTTGTCCCAACTTTTTTGGCATTTGTAGACACTGTGAAATTTGGAATCAACATATTTTTCCTTTCAAATGATACATTCTCTCAGTTTAAACTTTTGATCTGTCATTTATGTTCTATTCTGAATATAATAAAAGATGTTGGCACCTCCACATCATTGCATTCAGTTTTTATTCACAACTTGTTTAGTGTCCCAACTTTTTTGGAATTGAGGTTGTACGATCATTCCTGCGGCCCCATAGACGACAATAGGAAAGACGAGCTGCTGTCTACACAGTTAGTCTTTCCCCTGCTCGTCTTTCGGCAGCGGCGTATTATAAAACATGCTGTATAATACGCTGGCGCTTCTCGTTTTCATGCCATTTTCCCATACAATACAATTGTATGGGCAACGTCAGAAAAACGAGAAGCGACTGCGGTTTTTGCACAAAGCGTGACAAAAGTTTCTCTTGGTAACAGACAACTCTCTCTGCTCTCTTATCTAATTGAAACAAGCTACTGTCAGTCAGTCCAACCACAAGAAGTCACTCTCTACTAAGTCGTATCTCAGAAGATTGTTAACCTAAGTTTTAAACCTTTGAACTTTGTAGCTTATAGAGCTGCCCACAGCCTAATCAGGAAGAGCGAGTCTGAAGCTAGCCGAGGTTCTGTGAAACAGCATGGCAAAACAAACCCTACAACACAATAAAAATGTTACGGTAGGACCTAAAAACTGTTCTGTTTGTAGGTTTTCTGCTAGGACCTTCTCAGAGTTGAAGTGGTTTTATATGGAGTAATGGGTTAAATTCTTCCAAGCCAATGTGCAGGACTAAACAACAATTACCAGAAATGTTTAGATGCAGTTATTTCTGTACAAGGGTCAGACCAGATACTAAATGCAAAGATTCACATACTTTTACCAACCACAAATATGTGTTATTGGATCATTTTCCTCAATAAATAAATATCAAAGTCTTAATTTTTTTGACTCACTTGTTTGATATTATTTTCCTTATCTACTTTAAGAACTTGTGTGAAAATCTGATATATAGATGAAGGTCAAAAGTATGCAAAAATACAGAAAATTCTGAAGGCTTCATAAACTTTCACGCACAACTGTGGATATAGACATTCTAAAGAAAAAAATAAAGTGGGGCTGATTTTTTAATGCTGTATAACTCTTCATGTAAAGGTAGACTAAGCAGTCATAGGGCTAGTTCACACGGCTTATTGCTGACGTAATTGCGGGGACGGATTTCGCCCCGCAATTACGCCGGCTGCTGTGCAGTGGGGGTGGGGGGCTGGCAGCTCGCCGGCCCCATAGACATGCATTATTCACAGCGCGTACACGCCGTAAATGATTGACGGAATACATAGTTCTCTGTGAGAACTATGGATTACCGTAATGACAGAGACGGATTTCAGCCGTACTGCAGCGCAAATACGGCGCACAGTACGGCTGAAATCCGTGCCCAAATCAGCCATGTGAACGAACCCTTATACTGCGCAACCTTTATCACAACGCTGACTAATCTGGTGCATGTTAGAACTGTTTTATCTAACTTTACAGCTTTTTAAAGTTTTCTTACTCTATGTCACTAACTGCAGAAAATGATGCCATTTCGCAAAACCACACCCATTTTCACTAAATCATGCCCCTTTTGTCGGACAAGGTGTGAAACTGTCTAAAACACATAATAAATGTGGTGTCAAGTTTGTGCTGCATTATTTTGTGGCACAAATTGTGCCAGAATTCTGGCACAACTGCCTTGATAAATGTGTCCCATTATTCTTTTCAGGGGTACATCTAGAAGCTGCAAAAAGGAAGAACACCTTTACAGGAGTGGCCCAGTGGAAAAAAATTATGTTCTAAATAATCTCTCTAATACAGTTAGCCAATTTTGTAACGTACTTTCATCACATTTTCCGTACACTTCTACATTGGCATTTTATACACAGAAAGCCCAATAAGGGTATGTTCACACAGTGTTTTGGGTCCATGTGAACATACGCTTTTAGATGCGTGTTTGGGTCCGTCTAGACCAGCATTTCTCAACTCCAGTCCTCAAGACCCACCAACAGGTCATGTTTTCAGGATCTCCCACAGAATGCACTGACCATAATTATATCACCTGTGCAGAATGCACTGACAATAATGATATCACCTGTGCAATGCTGAGGAAATCCTAAAAAATGTGACCTGTTCGGTGGGTTTTGAGGACTGGAGTTGAGAAACACTGGTCTAGACGGACCCAAACATGCATCAAACAACGAGCAGTGTGATTTTACACTGCTTGCAATGTAAAACACGTACCAGCATTCACATGAGTGATCGCCGATGCGTGTCTCACTGCGTCTTTCGGATCCGTTCCAAGAATTGGCATGTCAATTCTTGGTCCAAAAGACACAGTAGGTGCCATATAATAAAGTATAGGGTGCAATCCTGCTGCATCCAACATGGACCCAAAACCGCTGTGTGAACAAGCCCTTACAGAACAGAGGATAGCAAAAACGGATATGTTGAGCCCAGGTAATAAAAGGGATGTGACTTTTTCATGGTAGGCTTTGAAGCCATACCCCTTTGGTCATGCCTCTCAAGGCCTTCAACATGAAATAGGAAACAAAGAATTTACACTGAGGCTTAAAGAGAACCTGTCAGCTACTTAATGCAGCCCAACCTATGAGAAGCATGAACCCGCTGCAGGTTACCCCATTCCAAACATGTGGGTTTTACCCTTAACTGCCAGGGACTTTGTACAGTAAATCACCTGGTTAAGTTGGGACAACCTGTTATGGACAGTTGTGTGGCTTCTTTCCTCCCCGACAGCTTAAAGGGTTTGCCCAACTTTTTTTTTTTTTTTTTTAAAGAAAAAATAAGATGGATCCAGGGTGATCTGCCTTATATTCTGTACCCCTTATGGGCAACGTGAACAGGTCAATTCTTTGTTGCCGCTTACAATAATCGTTGAAAATAGATGAGTAAAAGCAGAATTGATGTTGATCGCACATAGAAATTAATGGGAGGCGTTCTATTCTATAAAATAAAAGTTTTTGTACTTTAAAAAGGCAGGAGTATCCCATTAACAAAATAAATTGAAGATTGGAGAACCCCATTAGCACAGATGAAAAACAGTTGTGTTGGAAACGGTAGCAGGCAACAAAGTAGTGTGTAGCGTGACTAGAGCAAATAAAGCCCTGGAAACATACACACATCTCTACATTTAGATACAAAGAGAAAGAGATGTATATATGAACCTGAAGACTATGCTAGCAGGTATACACCTAGGGGAACCAAAGGCGAAACATATGTGAACAGTAGAATTTTTTATTTTGTTTTTTCTTAACAAGACAGAAAGTGAGGATATGATTAAGGGTGCATTCCCATGGTATAATTCGGCACCAGAAATGTCAGCACCGAATCAGCGTTGTAAGCGGGGAATTGAAACGAGGAAGCGATGCTGAATTTCCAAGGCCGATTTTCTGCCTCCTATACTTCCTATGGGCAACGCGGAAAATGCCAATTTTCTGCCTTATATTCTGTACCCCTTATGGGCAACGTGGACATGTCAATACTTTGTTGCCACTTACAATAATCATCGAAAATAGGTGAATAAAAGCAGAATTGACGTTGATTGAACATAGAAATTAATAGGAGCCGTTCTATAGTCATTTCTGATGCTTTTTTGGGAGGAGGATTATGCATAGAACCCAGACCCAAAAAAGGTTGTGTGGACACCCCCTAAGGGTATGTTCACACGACTGTTTTGAACACGGATTCTGGTAGTCAAAAAAGCCCTTTAGCTGACAGCCCTAGGGGAGAGAGCTGTCAGTTTAGCAGTTTAGCAGGGACAAGCCAAACAATGGACTCATCGCTCCCGGCAGCCCAACTTCACTGATTGTTTTACCTTGAAATGTTGCAGCATTTTAGGATAAAACCTACATGGTTGGGATCAGGTGACCTGCAGCTATTTCATGTTGCCTGTTCCTTGGGCAGTATAAAATAGCGGACAGGGAGAAAAGCTTTGGAAATAAAGCAAGGTACAAAGCACAGCAACAGCTTGTAGTTTTAAATGGCAAAAGGGAAATCGTTTCAAACAGGAAATGATGCTGCTCAGCTGCAGAGAAGGGGGGCTACATACAGAACAGGAAGAGCACAAATTAGAACACAAAAAAAAAAAGTAACAGGGATAATAAAGACTTAGGCTAGCAGTTGGTTTTTTTTTTTGCTAAGCAACCCTTTTCAATGTTAAATTTGTACCGGTATATATGACTGAGCACTAATACCCTGTTTCGCTGAAAATAAGACAGCCCGAAAATAAGACCTAGTGCATTTTTTTTATTTAATTCAGAGTTTGGCTGCTTATGTTGATGTTTGTGATGAAATCACTACAGTAAATTAATACATGTTGATGTTTTGTTCAACAATAAATGTGAATTATTGTTCAGAGAAAAAATGAAAACATCCCCTAAAAATAAGTCTCAGCTCGTCTTTAGGAGCAAAAAATTAATATAAGACATGCTTATTTTAGGTTAAACAGGGTACACTAGTAAAACACAAATCAGCGAATTACACTTGATACCTGTTAAACTCCATTTCGATTCCTTTGCATTTGATGACACACGAACTGCAAAAACATAGGGTCCATCTTGCTGAGTTGTTGCCACATCATCCAGGCTCTGGACACAAAAAGAGGAAAGGAATAAATGAACAGGAATCCCAGGCACTCGAGCTCCAATTTCGTTTCACTTTAAAAATCTATACAGATAGTTAGAAAGGTATAGATGTAAATAAAACAAAAAAAGAAAATTGGTCGGCACTTTGAAACTACATGATAGAAATTGCAGAGGTGCAGGCTGTGATGGCTGCACTACTGCTAAATCTACCATGCATAAAAATGCTCAACGATTTTTAGCAAAATGTTAATGCTTTTAAATATTATTTATAAATTTTAATAGTCAATGTTTGTTTCATGGCAGTGTGCTGCTGTGACTTCGCAATTGTATAACTGCCATGAGGTTTAGAGGTGCTAATAAATTTTCTCTTTTTTTTTGTATTGCGAGCATGGAGAAGTGGCTGCATCCATTTTGGTTGTGCACGCCACCTGTTTTTCCCCCAAAGAAACACCTTTGCCTCTCTATCTATATATACACACATACGCGCACACACATACAGCGGGTGAGCTAAAAATTAAACGTCACCAATTTGACATGAAATTCTCACCAGATGTTGTTAACAAGGTATCAACCTATCCAATCCACACAGGCAGGGAAATTATAAACCATAGATGTCCATAAATTAAGTTATGTGTAATAATGAGAAATGACACAGGGGAAAAAGTAAAAAACTCATGAAGAAAGAGGAGCAAAAAGCCATGGAGTCATGACAAGCTGAAATCTGTCAGTAATCAGAAAGCAAATTGACACTTAATGAAAAATAACAACAGCTGGTTCAACTGATAGCCTATAATAAGGTGTCTCATTACCAAGGTGCCACATAAGAAATATCTCATGATAGGTAAAACTAACGAGCTCTCTTAAGACCTTTGCAACCTTATTGTTGCAAAACATACTGATGGCATAGGTTACAGAAGAATTTCTAAAGTATTGAAGGTTCCAGTGAGCACTGTTGAGGCCATAATCCGGAAGTGGAAAAACATCACCATACCAGCCACAACCAGGTGCCCCCCACAAGATTTCAGACAGCGGAGTGAATAGAATTATCAGAAGAGTTGTCCAAGAGTTGTCCATGGAAGTAATGGCCACCAGGAAGGCAATTTTCCATGAAAACAAATGCAAGAACACTTCCCGTAAAGGCTGAAATGGTGAAGACTACATGGCCTTCAAAACAAGATTTAAATCCCCAGGCTCGATAGGCCTACAATCCGGTGGGACGGAATGACCGACCACCAGCAAAAAGGTCTTAACCTGAGGGTGGGAAGCCAGCTTGCACTGGAACAGAACCGAGAGGGCAGAAATCTGCCCTCTCAGGGAAGAAAGGCCGAGCCCAAGCTCCAGGCTTGATTGAAGAAAAGAAAGCACCCTGGGAATGGAACATACCAATGGGTAAAACCCATGAGACTCAGCCCAGGCAAAAAAGGCCCTCCAAGTGCGGTGATAGATCCGGGAGAATTGAGGCTTACCTGCCCGAATCATGGTCCGGATGACTGGATCAGACAAGCCATGAGACTTCAGTATTGTTTAAACAGCCACGGCGTCAAAAGCAGCTGCGGTAAAGTGGGGTGGAACAGTGATCCCTGGGAAAGGAGGTCTGACCGCAGAGGAAGAGGCCAAGGAGAGATTACCAATAGGGCAACGAGATATGCGGACCAAGCCCTGCGGGGCCAATCTGGTGCAACAAGAATGGCAGGCACCCTCTTGGACTTGAGGCGTTTGAGCACTCGAGGCAGCAGGTGCCAAAGAGGTAGATCAGAGCAAACTGATTCCATGCGCGAGCATACATACCTCAGGAGCTGATAATTAGGAGCTGATGATTAAGACAAGACGCAAACAGATCGACGTTTGGTGTGCCCCACCTCTGGCAGAGAAGATGAAAAATCTCTGGTAGAAGGGCCCACTCCCCAGGATTGGCCAATGCTCAACTGAGACAATTGGCCAACCAGTTTTCCACCCCTGGAATGAAAATCGCTGACAAGATCGGAATTGAATGCTCTGCCCCGCGAAGGATCCTTGAGGCTTCCAGAAAAGCCGGCCGCTCATGATGCCACATTGACAATTTAGACCACCGGCAACCCTGAATGAGGGGTGGCCAATGCAACAGCACTAGAAAAAAAGGCCCTGAGTTCTAGGACATTGATGTGGAGGGTGGATTCTCTGAGAGACCAGAGACCACAAATTGTCCAGGTGCCAAAGACAGCACCCCAGCCCGACGTGCTGGCGTCTGTGGTGATAAACAGCCATTGCAGGGGAAAAAAAAAAAAAGACTTCCTCCCCCAATGGAGTGTAGGGGAGACTTACCCCAAGCCTGGGTGGAAGGCGAATAACTCTGTCCAGGGACATTAGAGAACCATCCCAATGGGAAAGGACTGTCCGCTGCAGTAGGCGTGAATGAAAGTGTGTGAAAGACACCGCTTCGAACACCATCCTTCCGAGAATCCGCATGCAAGTGCAAAGGGTATATGGGATGCGTTTCGCTGGATCTTCCCTGGTGGAAGAAACACTCTGGCCACCAGATTATCATCCCCAAAAACTCCATCCTCCGAGAGAGTCGGACAGGACTTGTCGAAGTTGACCACACAGCTGAAGCATGTCAAAGCATCCAGGGTAATGCGTCCCGGCAGGCGTTTCGTGACGGAGCCTTCACTAGATGGTTGTCCAGATATGGAATGATGGTAATGCCCCTGATGTGTAGAATCGCCGTTAGGGGTGCTAGGATCTTTATGAAGACCCTTGGTGCAGTTGCGAGGCCAAATGGCAGATCCCTTAACTGGAAATTCCTTGAGCCCAATGCGAAACGCAGAAACCGCTGATAGGCCTGGGCAATCAGGACGTGCAGATAAGCGTCCCTGATATCTATGGCGGCAAGAAAGTCGCTGGGACAACACTTTGTAGAAGAGACCTGGGATCAGATTTTGGTGAAGACATGCTTGTGTATGATCTGGAGCATGCCTAGAAGGATTCAGGTAGTGCTGAAAGTCAAAGGTGGATTTACCAAATACTAATAAAAAATAATAATAATTAACATTTTGATTTTTAGTAGCAAAACAGTAACAATGCAGTTACAGGACAAGAATCTGCAGAACTAAGCAGATGCTAAATACTTGCTAAATAGTAGTCAAATTTATGTATAAGATCCGTAAGATGATTAGCTCTATAAAATGATGGTAGTATCATTTTCAAAGCTGTAGTGGACGGTAAGATATGGAACTTGAAAGTCAAAAGGTCTAAACATTGTTACCATTTTGCTTGTCAGTGTATGTTCTACCTAAATAGCTTGATTATTGTATCATAAGGTGATAAAAAGTCTGATGTTATTTTACTACAGTAATCACATTTGTAATGTATGAGGGAGTTGGAGTTAAAGAAATTGAGGAGTCGGAGCTTTGGCTTACCGACTCTACAGACCTGGTAGTAATACTGGAGAAGTTCTGATCCTCAATCTACTGTTATCTGGATACCAGGGTCACATGGCGTGTGTGGTGGTCACATGATAAGACGCTGCTGGAGGTAGTAATACTGGAGAAGTTCTGCTCCTCAATACATTTATGGGTTATACAATTTAGTTTGCCTGTGTTATAAAATGGTCACAGGAGAAGAATTTTTAAATACATGTATATTAGAAAATTGTATTCTTTATACATGTATGTTTTAAAATTATTTCACTTATGCATCACTTTGAATTATGTCACTTTTGCAATATTGTTATTATTATAATTATACACCTTTGTTATCATGAATATTAGAACACCTCTTTATATACCTTGCACTATCACTTTGTGTTTGCTTGAGAAAGGCTCTTGTAACCGAAACGTCGCTTTTGGACATGTTGGAATAAAGTTTTTTTTGCATTTTTTGAAAGATAAGTGCTGCGATCTTCTTTGGATATTTACCTGGACTGGTGACTTCTGTCCTAATATTACGTGCATCCGTTTTTTTCCCTTTAGAAGAAGAGTGCTGCCTGTATTTTCTTTTTTTATTTACAAGTTATTAGGCCTGCACCTAATTGTATTTTTTTCAACATGGAGTAAACTCAATCTTCTACCGATTCGTATTCCAATGTCTTTTCCTATGCTGAGTCAGAATTTAATGGAATCCTTAATCGGACAGAGGGAGAAGCTACATTTCTGGACCTACTGTCAGCCATGGAAGTACAGCGTAACTATGTACGATGTAAAATATTTCCAAAAAACAGATTACTCTTTAATTACATCTTATAACATTGAAAGAATATTTTAAACATAATAGGATTCCGAGAGGCATGTGTTCTCAATTAAGACCTAACCTTTTTTCACAGGATATGGACTTTCGCAATCACTTTACGTATAGTTACATAGTTAGTATGGTTGAAAAAAAAAGACACGTGTCCATCAAGTCAACCAAGGGTGGACAAAATTTGGGTGAAGGGAGGGAGCCAATGATTTTATAGCCCAGCCTCACCACTGGTGAATGCCCTGAAAACCACAAGGCAAGAATCAATCTGCTCCAGTGGAGACCCCATCTCTGACCCCAAAGCCCCCACCAGCCAGATCCAGAATTTGACATAGCTACATACGCATTCATATTCTTTAGTGTCAAATAGTTATCTAAGTCTTTCTTGAAACCGTCTAAGATTCTTGCTGTGACCAGCTACTCATGCAGGCTATTCCACAGATTCACAGTTCTCACAGTGAAGAACACCCTTCTCCTCTGGAGACTGAATCCTTTTTTCTCTAGTAGAAGGGAATGTCCCCTTGTCTTCTGAGGGGGCTTCACTTGAAATAATTTTTCCCCTTATTTTTTGTAGGGACCATTTATATAGTTATATAAATTAATCATGCCCCCCTAAAGCCATCTTTTCTCAAGACTAAGTTTAATTCTACTAACCTCTCCTCATAACTAAAATGTTCCATTCCCCTTATAAGTTTGGTTGCTCGTCTTTGTACTCTCTCTAGCTCCATTACATCTCTTCTATAAACTGGGGCCCAGAACTGAACAGCATATTCTAAGTGAGATCGCACCAATGCTTTGTACAGCGGTAGACTTACATCCTTGTCCCGTGAGTCCATGCCTCTTTTAATACACGTAAATATCGTACTTGCCTTAGAGGCACTTATTTCGAAAACAAATATGCTTTTGAGGTTATTTTATTGAATCTTGAATTTTTGAATAAGGAATTAAGTGTTATTTCTCAAAGTAAAGGATGCTGATATTGCATTGAAGTCAATTTTATCGGATGTGGAATATTCTAATTTTGTGACTTTTGTGAATTTTTAAAGAAATTTAAATCTGATATAGAGGAAATTAAACGTCGTAAATGGCAAAGGGATTTAAAGGACTATGAAAGTGGATATGTTTATGCATGGAAAAATTATAACAGCAATAATTCCAGACCTTCTGCTAATAAACGTTCTAAAAAAAAAAATGACCAGTATGAAAGATGATAGACTTTAAAGTTCTTCTATTGATTTTTTAGGAGTAAGTCCACATGCTCGACTAAACAGCAACGTACAAGAAGAGGAGGCAAACGACACAATCGATCCAGTAAAAATAAGAAAACAACGTATGGGCAAGTCGCAAAATCCAAAAGGGAACTCTGCCATGAAGAAGATAGACAAGACCACATAGACACAACAACAGTGGTAAATAATTATTCTGTTTCTTTGACCTCAACACAGATTAAATTATTATCCAAAGGACTGAGTACTAAAACTAATTGGTTTGATCTAGAAATGGATATTTATCAATTTTTGACAAGATTAAAATTATGTGTATTTTTAATACGGAGGATAAAAATAATGATGCCATTGAGTTAAGGGGTTCTTCTTCTACATTTTCTTTAAAGGCTGTAATCTGTCCTTGTCAAGTGATTTCACTCCTCCAAATGTTATTCATCAGATTGAACAATAAAGTAGTTTAGTGAAACAAGATTTATCTAATTTACAGGTAAAATATCAAGATAAACAATTAAGACATCCTAATTTAACAACAGAAGAAATTATGGCTATTACAGAATTATCTAATAATCCAGATATCACTATCAAACCAGCCGACAAGGGTGGGGCGATAATGATAATGGATACAAAGATGTATATAACTGAGGTGATACGACAACTATCTGACTCAGCTGTATACCGTATCCTTTCAGGTGATTCAAAAAAATCTAAATTAATTTCTATAGTAGAACAGGTTTTTTCTGACCATGTTATTGATCAAGGTTTAAAAACTTTTTATTGATACAATATCCAATAACTCCGGTTTTATATTTGTTACCTAAAATACATAAATCCTTGTTAAATCAGCCGAGTAGATCAATAGTCTCTGGGAGAGGGTCCCTTTTTAGCAATGTGTGTCAATTTTTTTAGATAGGATTTTGTCTCAATTTGTACAGAGTTCAAAATCTTATCTTAGAGATACTACAGATTTTTTGCACAAATTGAATGAAACAGTGATCTCAGAGTTTTACTAGTGTCATTTGACATAGAAAGCTTATATACTTCAATAGACCTTGAACAAGGCCTCAGATCCATTTGTAAAATTCTTGAAAATACAGATTTTACAGTAAATAGTAAGGTATTCATTATAACATTATTGAATTTGGTTCTCACAAGCAATTATTTTGTATTTGGGGACAAATTTTATTTGCAATTGCGTGGGACAGCCATGGGGACCAACGTAGCACCCACATATGCAATGAGTTTTGTCTTCTAGTTTTAGAGTTTATGGGCTTATGGTGTCCTCCACCACATTGCAAGGTGCTGAGTGGGGAGAATACATAGACGACATATTTTTTGATTTGGTTGGGTACGGAAGAGGAATTACATGATATTCATAATTTTTTTAATAACATTTATTCTATTATCAAATTTACCATGACTTATTCTACAGATAGAATTCCTTTTTTGGATACTATGGTGATTCTGATTCACAGTTACATACAGAATTATTTATAAAACCAACAGATAGAAATACTATGATCAGTTACAATAGTTGCCATCCCCACAGAATGATTAGCTCTCTACCATATAGTCAGATGTTAAGAATTAAAAGAATTTTAGAAAGTCCAGAAAAATGTGAGGAAACATTAATCATGATGTCAGAAAGATTTTATGAAAGAGGTTATCCAAAAAAACTTGTAACTAATCAGAGGAATGCGTTGTCTCAATTAGATAGACAATCGTTACTTTCTAAAATAGATAAAGATGTTAAACTCAGGAGAATTCCATTCGTCTCAACTTTCAATGATGTTAGTGGATCAATTTCAGCCATTTTAAGAAAACATTGGCATATACTTTGTTACAGCTTTGGAAATATACCAGAATTCCAATCACTTCCTATTATGTCATACAGAGACCTACTAATTTGAAAGATAGACTGGTTAAAAATGAGATTAAGATGTCCAAACCTAAACAATCTTTTCTTAGCAAACAGAAATGTGGTACTTATCCATGTTTGAATTGCATTAATTGTCGGGTTATTAATAGAGGGGAGTATTTTATACATCCCGGCACTAATGAGAAATATCAAATTGATTCTTTTTATACTTGTAATTCTTCTTGGATTATTTATGTGTTGTGGTGCCCATGTAATTTTATATACGTAGGTGAAACAACCTGTGATTTAAAAACTAGATTAAATAATCATCGTTACACAATAAGGAAAATACGTTTAGATTTACCGGTTTCAAAACATTTTACATTAGTAGGACATTCAGAATGGGATTTTAAATGCATGACCGTAGATGGAGTAGCTCCACTTAGGAGAGGAGGTGAACATATTACAATATTCAAGAGAAAAGACTTAAAATGGATACATGAATCTTAAATTTTTTTATGGGTCCCATAAGCAAATTTGTAAGGGGTGAGATTTCCAATATGGGATTGTATTAACAATGTGCGGTTTTCATTTCCCAGCATATATATGTCGAGATTTGGACGATGCGTATTGTAATCCACTTAAGCTGCTCATCATATATGAGTAATCTTTGGTGTTCTTATACTTGCCCCCTTTATTTGTTTATACATATGTTTTTTGGCTCCATTGTAATATTACATTCTATTTTATCGTGCTCAATAAACATCATTATAGTATTAAGTAATTGGGATAAGGTATACCCCTTTATAAAAGATTGCATCGACTTTTTAAATAAGCTAGGGCGCATGCCCGAGCTTTTCTTCATTAGTGTTTATGTTTTCCCTCAGTAAAGATGGTTGCCGTCTTTCTTTAGCGCTAGTGCGCAATTGGTTCCCATGGTGCGGCACTCTTCCTCCTATGCGGCTAATGCGGTAGCTTCCTGTCATGCACAGCTCAGTTCACAGGATGCCGAGGAATTTATACAATGGAGAGTGTTATTTTGTCTTTTAATTATGTTATAATCATGAAACCTTTGGAGAATGGTGAATTTGGATTTGCCCACCCCCCCCCCCAATCCAATTATGAATGTAATATTAGTTTTTTATTTTGGATTACATCTGTATATTAAATGTAATGATTTTGATTATTCTTGTCCAAATGCTTTATACACGGTTTTAAAATTATTTCACTTATGCATCACTTTGAATTATGTCACTTTTGCAATATAGTTATTATAATTATGCACCTTTGTAATCATGAATATTTATAAGAACACCCCTTTATATACCTTGCACTATCACTTTGTGTTTGTTTAAGAAAGGCTCCTGTAGCCGAAACGTCGCTCTTGGACATGCTGGAATAAAGTTTTTTTACATTTTATTTTGAAAGAGTGCTGCGATCTTCTTTGGATATATATATATATATATATAGAGATAGATAGATATACATAGCTATAGATAGATAGATAGTATACATATACACACATGCACGCATACACATACCTATCCATGGCCACGCTTACATAGTTACCTCCATTCAACTCTACAAAAGTTTCCAATATACCATAGCATACTTGCTCGGCTATATTCAAAACTCCCATAGACATGAATGAGGAAAAAGCTACGCAAGTGCAACAATCTCTCTGTTCTCTAAGGACACCTCGAAGCAAGATCCATGCTTGCCTCAGATGGGAATTTACAAAGTAGAAAAACCCTTTTAGAAATGGCCTAAGAATTCCAAAAGCTTAATCGTTAAAAAGTAAAATCACATGAACGAATGACCACTCAGTTATTTACACTTTCATCTATATTAAAAACCCTTCTAATGTGTGTATACAATATCTATATGCATGTGGAGCTGGAAACACGGAGGGCGACATATATGAAATTTGGCATGGGGACGCCAAATTTCATACAAATAAAAAAGGCATAGAATGTGCCTGATTTATGAACCCGCTGTACAGCAGGGTGCATATATCAGTGTGCATATCCCCATGGCGCACCAGGCTACAGGTTTACAGATCAGTTATAACACTTTGAAACTGGTATGCCTGTTTCCCAACTGTAAATGTGTCAGGAATCTGTAGCAACTAAACAAATGTAGCTTCGCGCTACGTATCTAGTTGCGCCCCGCGCTCGCCGCAGATTTGAAAATGATAAACGGGGCCATGCTGGATATCGTGCTGTAAAGACGCCAGATATCTGGCGCAGCCCTGTTCATACAGTGGTGGCCAAAAGTAGTGGCACCCCCCATCAATTTCGGCGATAATATTTTCATCGCAGAAAATGATTGCAATCACTAATTCTTTTGGTATTTAATCATTTTCATTTATTGTGCTTTGCAATGGAAAAAACACAAAAGAGAATAAAACACAAATCAAATCATTGATCATGTCACACAAAAACTGCAAAATTGGCCGACCAAAAGTATTGGCAAACCTAAGCCTAAACTTGGTAGCACAACCTTTAGCCAAAATAACTGCTGAACAACCCGATGAACCGCTTCCGGTAAACCATCAATGATTATTTCTAACAACGCTCTGGCTGAATTTTAGAGACCATTCTTCCTTTGGCAAACTGCTCCAGGTCCTGGCAGATTCTCGAAAGGGCGCCCCTCTCTCCAAACAAACTCCATTTTGAGATCTCTCCACAGGTGTTCACTGTATTCATCGCTCGCTTGACCTCATTGCTGCCTCTGACATGTATCAAGCAAAGTCTAATCCGGCAGTGCTACCTCTCTACAGGAAGACTCATTATCTATCGTGTCTTTACATTGACACACAGAGTGAGAGAGAGTGTGTCAGAGTCCTCTGCTGTAAGACCCATGACCTCTGAGGAGACCGGAGGGCGGTAGGGGAGGAGCGGGGGGAGCGGCTCACATTACTGTGGCCAAGTACCGGTCTACTGCAGCATAGAATCTTCAGACTGTAGGAAGATCTTGCAGTTGGACTTCACGACATGCCCATGCACTTCACTCAGCCAAAAGCGGTTATCAAGTACGCTAGAGGGGCATCAGTAAGCACACCACCAATACTTCTAGCGAACTCCGGCCAAGAGGATTGCGATCTCTGTAGTGACTAGTGTAGGTACTGTCATCTCTTCTACAAATGCCTCACACATTTTGGTAGTAGCAATCTAGAACCACTCTCATGTTGGAGTGCGACTTCTTACCATCAAAAACCTCTTCTTTCTGTCTCATGCTTGAGACCATTACACACACTTTGAGTACAACGTGCTCTATTAAACGTTGAGATATAGCCCCACTCCTCAGAGTACAGCTTGGTGAGTCAATTACCCAGACCTGGTCTTAGAGATTATGTCTCACCGCGGTATACGAAGGACTGCTGAGGCATCTACTCTCTGGTTAGACTACGCATAGGCGGCGGTCCCCCTTCCCTCATTCGGCGCGCGCGGATGGATAGACGGTTTGACAACTGTTGTACGCCTACCCGTCGGCCTCAGGGGCAGCTTGAACTTAGTTTGATGTTAGTTCCGAGGTTCTTTATTCCACCATCGCCCGCACAATCTGCGTGTTGAAATCTCCTCGTCAATCTTTTCTTTTCGTCCACATCTAGGGAGGATTTAGCCAAAGGCCATGGGCTTTTACATCCGGAGGGAGGTTACTGACAGCCACAGCCATTGCCATGGGCTTTCAGTCTAGGGAGTTTCAGTCTCCGCACCGTGCCTAGAGCGCGCTTTCTAACATCCGTGAGATTCGCACAGTGCCATGGACTTACAACTTCTTTGATGAGCACTCCCCGTCTGGAATGAGGCGACCACCACTGTGGCAGGCCACCGGTTAGTCATCTGGAACAGGTCAGCTTTGGGGGGAGCATCACCTGAGACTAGTACGACCTAGAGAAGTGCGCCGTCTACCAGCAGGTCTCCTCGCACTGAGCGTTCTCTAGATGAGACTCCAACGTCCTAGTACATGTGTGCTATTCGATCTCTCATGTCATCTCTTTCCTCCATGCTCAATGGTGGTGCCACACAAGGGACAGAGGTGAAGTCAACTTTAATCATGCAACTGGCTGCGGTCGAGTGGTGATTTAGGTTAATGCCAACACCGTTAGGTGCCAACAGGTAAGCTACAGGTGCTGTGAATTACACAACTTATAGACTAGCAACCCTATGACACTATCCTACAAACATGTGCTGCGAACTACTCTTATCCACCCCCTTTTTCATTGTTTGGTGTGGAAGATATAACCAATTTGGCTTTAGGACAATTCATTTAGGTGTGTTTTTCCATTGAAGAAAAATTTAAATGAAGATATACCAAAGAAGTTTGTGATTGCAATCATTTTAGGAAAGAAACTGAGTATTATCTGACAGAATTGCAGGGGTGCCAATAGTTTTGGCCACCACTGTACATGTCGCCCTATATGTGCACAACTTAGAAAGAGAGAAATAAATATTTTTTCGTGATTTTGTTTTGTTACAACTAAGGTCCAGGGTAACAGGCAGTGGATTTGAATTTAAATTTATCCGTATTTAAATCACTAGTCAGTAAGCACGCTTGACTTGTAAATCAGAGATGATGTAAAAATCGAATCACTGTTCCACACCTAAACTAGATTCGTGCTATTTAAAATCAAGTAGATGAAGATTGTTAGAATCACATTTTATATTACTTTTTTCCCTCACCGCAGTTTAATGGGTTAGATCATATCATATTTGGCACCACTGTTCTTGTTGTACATAGGAAGGAGAAAAAATAATCCTGACCTTGAATAACAATATAAATAGATGTATTCAACTGAAACAATAACAACATTACACAATAGTTATATTGCTTACAACAAACAATCCATGGTTTGGTTAACTAAACACACACACACAAAATATATATATTTTAAGAAACTTAGACGTCAGCCCAGCCGTCACATGAAAAACGAGAATATCTACTGTCCCTAGCTGTCCTCTGAATCTCACTTGGGCGTAATCGGGGTTCATCCATCAATACATACTATCTTATTTGTTACTTATTCATAATACTCGGAATATAGAAAACAAAGCTTCCTTGCTTTATTGGTGTCCCAACCGATTTCTCAATTTAGAATGAATAGTCAAAGGAAGTGTAGTTCTCAACACCCCCCCCCAAAAAAAAAAAAGCAAAGCCAGCAGAAGGAAGAAGATCGGCTGTTACACACAGTGAAATCATACGTGAACTGTCACCCTCTAAATCCAACGATTTAGTGACTTCCACCAGGTAGCTGTGTGAAATTCCTTAGTAACACACTCATCAGCAAACATATATTTCTTTGAAATGGATTCCCCCTTTGCTCTGAAGTGTATTATAGTTGCATTAAGATGGATGGAATTTGCTGTGATACCCATGTCATAGCTAACCTCCTCTTCCTCAGCACTTAGTTATTGACACTGATATTGGATATTGACAATATTTGCCAAAAAATTGAGCTGGAGTCGGAGAGTCTTGTCCCATTCGTTTGTTTTAATGCTTGTAATTAGATTCAGTCCATAGTGGTATTCTGTTCACTTTAAGTGTTCACTCAGTTCTCCTTCCAACACACATCAACAAGCAACCGCAATAAACCACAGCTATTTATCTGTATTTTGAGCGTTCTAAAAGACTATGATAAAATGGGTTGCAGGGGAAGCGCAGCATATGTTTCAACATTTCATCTATACACACACAATGGTCATGAGGATATTTGGCCAGTGGACATAAATAAAGATGCCACTATTATATCTCGATTTTCTTCACAAGTGTCATCGTAATAGGCCATTTTGTATTCTATCTCTGCTCAACCAGTCCACCACAAGTTCCATCTAACATCTTTTGGGAGCGTTAGCTTGGTTCCCCCATCCTTTTTCAGTAACTGCTGCAAGCATAAAATGATTATTACGAAGTATTTTAGCAATTTCAACAACATTAGCCTTTATTCTGAACACTTAAGTCCATTGGCTAAAGGTGCAGCAAATGTCACTGCAACCATATGTATTAGCTAGCTTTGTATTCCTCCTGACCTTCTAAATCCTTCTCATCTTGGATACGTTTTGCAGCATTTTGTCATGACCAAACTTGCGTACTAAGACTATTAGAAATGTTTGTTCACCATTCGTTATACGCTTTTACTGACTGTGCACTCTCTTGTAAAGTAATTCTCTGTGTGTGCATTTCCTGACGTATTTTTCGTTGTTTGTGCAAGGAAGACTATTACCTTCGGGGTCTGTTGTTATACCCAAGCCACATACAATTAGGATCATGTGTGGACGCTTACTCCACGCCATCAATACTTTAGGTTAACATTTAACCTCCAACTGTTCACATTGCTCCATTTCTCTGTCCAAACACTTTATCCGCAGTTTCCCTGCAACATCCAGCTCTGCTTGCTTGGACTGTATCCTGGGTCTCAGTGACTGAAGCCTATTAATGAAATGTGTGTTCTCAGTCAGGGACGGAAAGAATAGGTTTCGTATGCATAAATAAACTGGGGCAATTATTTCATCAAACAATCGTCTTGTATATTCATGAATCTGCTAGTTCTTTATCACACACCTATCTATGGTGATCAGGAGGTAAAAGGTTTTTGTTCTTCCTTTGGAGATGTAGATGATATGTGCTGTGGGTGTACTGACACAGATGCTTGCGGCCAGCTTTATACAACACTATCCTGGATGGATAACTCTTGGAAAACTTTAGAACAGGTGCGATATAGGTGAGCTAGCTGAGTAGAGGATATTCCACGAATCCATGAATCTCCCTAAACAAAAAAGACAATGCTGTTATTTTACATTGTATTATACAATTTCTGCTTATTGTACACAACATCTATCACTGCCCCTGCTCCAAAAGTAATATTGTTTTTTTCTCATCATAACTGTACCAAATGACAGTAAACATGCAGTAATTAGAAGAAATATCATTTTTTCTCACACATGACGGTTCAGGTCTTTAAGAAATAGGATTCAATTAAAAATTGTTTACCAACCCAGAAGAGATTCCGCCCTTTTCAGAAGTGTTTTCTTTGGTCATCTTCATCACCGGACTTCTCATGAAGTTGGCCGTCATATCGAGACCACCAGGCCTTGCATCTCTTGTTGCAATTATCGTATTGCATTTTGCACAGCATGCCTGCCTACTATATGCGAAGGATCTTTCATTAAAATATAATCCAAACTGGTCACTTTTACGGCCTGCTGGCATTATAAGGGAAAGTGAAATGTAATAAACCTCAGATCGATACAGCCACAAACAGATCCAGACATGTCTCGTACTGTGGTCAGCGCAGTATAGTGAGCTTACAAGAATTTTCCATCACTTATCATTTGTCAGTCCTGCGTGCCCTTCCGCCTCCTCACACGTTAGATTAGCGATTCTTCTTGAGTGTGTTGCAGATCTATTCCACAGCTCCAGAACAAACAGAAACTAAATTGTCTAACATCTTGGCGACTTTGCACTGAAGTGGTTGATTCTGTAATTACCTAGGTTTTGTATAGACAATAGTATTAAGGTCTTTTTCACAACTCTGTTCATGTTGTAATATTATTGCTGTGAATAAGAGGCTGGGACCTCTGCGGAGCAGTCAAAATTCAGTTTTGAGAACTGCGTAAGGTAAAGCCGAGCGTCTTGTGATAAATAGTCTAAGGCAGACAAACTAGCCCTACGTACTCTCTGTCACGTATGCAAACACTCTTGACAGACAGCATCGGCCATGCATGCGCATGCTGCGTCGTGTAACTGTACTACATCCCTACCATACAGCCTCTATTGCTACTGAGCTTCAACACACTCGTATTGCTCCTTAGATCGTTATGACCTGGACACGATCGACCAAAGTCTATATGTTCAGACCGTTATTTTCCTCAAAACGCAACATCAGTCTTATTAACTCTGGCGACGAGCTAACGGCACAATTCCTAATAAAAGAAACAAGATCGATTGATCTTCTGCGTAAAGCGAACTAACAAACCTCCGTATCCTTCTTTATCTATAGTATAAAGGATGTTTATAAAAAATACATTATTTTTATCCACCCTGGGTCGACGGGGAGGGAAAAAAAAACAACTTACATATGCATAGAGGCAATGCCGAGATATAGCTCTGTCTCAGTCACATAGCAAAGGTTTTTTTAGAGTTTTTAGAGTTCTCTTCATGTTTCCCATTAAATATATTTTCATCACTTCTTAGTAGATCCTATAAAAAAAGATCATAAAGGTCACTTAACATCTACAGCATGAAACAGACATGTACAAATCAAACAAAATCTCAAAGCACAAGAGATTATCCAAGAAAAAATGGCTATAAGCACTCCATTACAGAGTAACAATAACGAGCGTAAATAGATGATTTTTGGTTAATTGGCTGACTGGCCCTTGGTATGGATTCAACCGAACCTGTCAGGCGGTTTGTGTTACCCTGACTGAGAACAGGATGTTATAAAGGAAGAGAAGCTGAGCTCTATTTAAGGTTAAAAGAAGTATAACGTTTTTCTGCATTGATATCCCATAAAATATATGTCTAGCTTATCCTGCGCAGAATTATTTTGGACTCTGTTGTCAAAGTATGTCATAAGATCCTAACATGGGGCCCTTAGAAATTGTCGTCTAGTTAATCAGCCGGAGCCTGAGCAATTTTAGACCTCACTGACAGAGTCCCATTTCTGAAATATGACATGTATCACTTTACATGAGAATAACTTTTTGATACTTTTACCTATGCATGCGATTCACAGAATGTTTTTCGTGACACAATGTACTTTATAAGTAGTCAAAAATGTTGGTGCCATACAATCCTAGTGTATTTTGAAAAAGTACAAACTGTCAAGAAAATTTTGAGCGTAGAGCCATTTTACAAAATTAAAAAATTTCTTGCGTGTATCCAGTTATTCCACACAAAAATAATTTACAACCTATATCTACCATAGATCTACTGTAGGTTTATGCAATTTTAAATTACTATTTTTCTATTACTTTAGGGGACACATAGAAAACTTAATAGTAATCTCTCTCAAAAAATACTCATGAACAGTATGTATTCTTATTAGTCTTGATCAGTCCCCAGTCTTTCGTGACCTTGCGCTTTGCTGATAATCACTGCGTCTTGTTACTTATGGCCCGCGGCTGTACAATTGCGATCCATCTTACACAACGTGCACTCTCTGTAAAGATATTCAAACACGCACATGCTTGTAATCTTGTACCAAGTGAATCCTGACTTGGCGGAGCGACACGAAAAACAACACCTCCACCAACATAGTGTTATATATGACGATAGCAATTTAATTCACGTTCTTCGGCTAATCCACACCGCTGCGGTGTCAACCTGACGTGTCTGCTTGAGGCTCAAATGGTGGGGCATAAAGGAGGGGAGCGCTATTTGCTTTTGGAATGCAGATTTTTGGATCGCAGAAGGTGGCCCTATTGCATCGCATTCTCATGCATCAGACGCCTGCATCTAAACGTACACAGCTAACATGGTGTCAAAGACACTCGCGTAAGTCCACCACCATTTTGGATTCAACACCCCTCTATGATCTCAGCTAGGATAGTAGTCTTGTTGCCTTATTCTGTGAGTTCCTACGAGAGTCTCCCATTGGTTTTTTTTTTAGTATTTGGCAGATGAAAATGGAGGGAAAAAAATGCAGGTACCCTATGTTATTTTTGGCACATCAGTTTTACAGCATTACACTTGTGGTATAGCATGACAGATTTAGCGAGAGAGCGCTACACACACGGTAAAATCACAATAGTTTTAAAGTTTCTATACTTTTTTGTCTGTTTATGAATTTTACACAATAGAAATGCATTTATAAAAAAAAATAGCATTTTTATGTCAGCATAGTCTGATAGCCTTAATTTGCCGTTTTCCTTGGTAGCATTGTGGGGTTTATATGACACTTTGAACGCTTTTCATCAAGGTTTTTGTGAGGCATTTTGAACAAAAAACAAAAATTCAGGTAGAGTGAGCGAGAGAGGATAATTACAGCAGTCACCGGGTGCTATAAATGACTGAGAGCCGTTACTCACAGTGGATACGACTACAGCATTACCCAGATTTGTAATAAATATTTTTGTTTGTTTTACTGCTTAGAGAGCGCAAAATAAATACACTTTTATCCAAAAAGGAAAACCCATTTTTGCATCGCCATAGTCTGAGAACCATAACGGTTTTATTTTTCTGTGAACGGAGCTGTGTATGGGCTTGTTTTTTGCGGGTTAAGTCGACATTTTTATTGGTATCATTTTTGGAGGAGACAATGTATTTGATCGCTTTTAAATCCATTTTTTGGAAGACAGGGTGAAGATAAAACTTCAATCCTAATAGTGTTTTTTTTATTTTAACTCACCCATGCAGGATAAGTGACAGGTTAGTTTTACTCTGAAGCGCTATAAAAAAAAAAAAAAAAAACTTTTATTTTTCTGTAAACAAAGAAGTGTATGGGCTTTTTTTGTGGAATGAACTGATGTTTTTATTGGTACCACTTTGCCGTTTGACTTTTTGATCCCGTTTTATTCCATTTTATTTGCTGCAGGATGAATGAAAATTGCAAGTTCGTTGAGCTTTTTTTAGTTTTTTTTTTATGTCAGTTCACCATAACGTTAAATAACTGACGGTTTTATGGGCGCGACACAGCATGGGGCCAGCTGTCGTATATAGTCTGGTTGCCAAGAGAGCAATCATTACAGTCCCCCATTTTGTATCCCACACATGACCAGTACGTACCCGTAACGTCCATCTGTCAGGCAATCTCGGACTCCCGCTAGCACGTCTTCATATCTGAGTGAGACAGCCAATGGTCAGGGATTAAAAATTAAAGTAATACAGAACTACAGTGCAAACGCTAGCCTATACCGCTTCTACCCAGAAATACTATTGCACATCAGGAAAGCCATTGACGGACATCACAACATAGGGGAACGGAGAATCGAGTGCCTTGAAAGAAATTTTTTCTATGGTCTACAAATGATCTCTAAAATGAACCAAACGGCTTCTGGCAAGAAAAAAGATTTACCTATCCCCTGAAAAAGTTGTTGTGCCGCATGGGGATGCGGTGGATGTCTTTCGCCCGACGCTTGTGTCAGTTTCTTTTAAGTACGCTGATTTCCATGCAGACTGCAAGAGCATTCTGATAGAAACAAATATTTAACCTGCCAAGCAGACCATCTAAATAGGTCTAAAGGATGGCCTGAAAATACTAAAATAGAAAATAAACAAAAATAAAACATTATTTTCAGAGTGTGAAGGGCCACCTTCTTTTTAAATTTTTATCGAGTGCATAAGATAAGATACTCAGTGCGAAGACATCATAAACATTCATCATTCCACTGATTATAGATCTTGTACACCCTTCTAGAGAAGACAAAGAATAACTTACCCTCACAGGTTACATAACAAATAAGGAAATGAAGCTCGAGGGCATTAGAAGGAATCCATCAGCCCTCGAGATAAATGCGACTTCTATGTACAGTTTCTACGCGAGCTACAAAGAGGTAGTACAGATATTTGAGCACGAGAATGAAAGGATCATCGAGATCACTGAATTTGTCCAAGCAATACCTTTAGTCTCAATACATACATGATACAGCATATAGGGAGGCCGACTCCTCATTGATGACTGAGACACACGGCAAGCACTCCGTGTCTACAGGCGAATTTACCTTTTACATCTTACGAGCTTCCTTTAGGGCATGTTCGGACGATAGTAAACACAGCATTTAGTGGCGCGTACTGTACGTGCTACTATACGCCCGCAGCTCTCATTCTCCCCAGCACGTATTCGCCGGGAGAATTGACATATCAGTTCTTTCCCCGGGAGTGTACTGTGCACTGGGGGAAAGAACAGGTAATCATAACGCTCAATGAGAGCTACGAATTACTGTAATATTGGCCAGTACTTCGGGCATATTGAAGTGCAATTACGTGCCGAGGTCCAGACCAAAAATACATGGTCTGAACATACCCTAAGGGTGCGTCCCCACAGCAAGGGACAAATACCGGTCAGTTTATCCGACCGGTATTTGTCCTGTATATGCGGCCAGTCCCACGTCCACGGGAGGGGGGTGGGGAGGTGGAAAACACGTCTTGTCTTCGCGATGAGCCCTCCCCTTTCACTTGCACATATTCCGTCCGAAAACCGGACGGAAGAACGTGCAGGTACAATGTTCTTCGGGCGGCTGGAAACGGAAAAACCGGCCGAAAACCCGTGCAGTGAGGACCTGTCCTTAGCTGTGCAACTGTTCTTATAAACAACATGCACGGCTGTGGATATATCAGCATAAACAAGCCTCCACACTTAAAAAAAAAAAAAATAAATAAAAAAAAAAATGATGTGTGCCTATGGGTCCCAAGTCTAAAATCTCAGGAGCCAAACTATTTTTAATCGCGAAATAGAAATCACTATAATTATATGTGAAATAAAAAAAGCGTTTCCGCCAGGCTGCGGACTGGCCGGCGGCAGCGTGTTCACCAGACCGTGCACTTAAAGACTAATAAATTTACTTGAACAGGTGTAAATTTCATTGTCTTTTAACCGATTCATGATGTGGTAAACCACAATAAATTGGCATATTTTACTTCAACTTCATGATGAAACACCACTCTTACAAGTGTAGGAGTTTACCGCACACAGCTACACATTGAACTAAATGACAGCAAGCTCCACTGTTCCCTCTAGCCAGAAAGTTATGCGTTAACCCCATGTCACTGCAGATGTTTTTAGACCTAGAGGCGACCGCAGTTTTATTTTTATCTCTACATAACCTGGGTTCTAAGACCCATAATGTTTTAAGTTTTCCGTCAGCTGTGTTGAGGCTTGTTTTTTGCAGGAAGGGTTCTGTTCTTAACTGTACAATTTCGGCATTGCTTTTTGTTATCCGGGTCAGTATAATTAGGGTAATACCAAAGTTAAAACTTTTTTTTATGGTCTACAAAACATTGTTTTGGTGTCGCTGTGACCGGGAAAGTTTTATTTTTCCGTTGTTGTTAGAGCTTGTTTTCTGCACGGTGAGCTGTGGTTTTCTATTATAACGTATAAATGTCATAGAGGGAACAATTTTTCCCATGACATAGATACATTTCTTCCCCATTGTTTCAGGAGCCAAACTCATGATGATTAATAGATCAATGGCTTAGATCAAGGGTCTCCAACTCCAGTCCTCAAGGCCCACCAACAGGTCATGTTTTCTGGATTTGCTTAGTATTGAAAAGGTGATATAACTATTGTCAGTGCATTCTGTGGGATATCCTGAAAACATGACCTGTTGGTGAGCCTTGTGGACTGCAGTTGGGGGAACCCTGGTTTAGATTCATTTTAAAAGGTTTTTGGTAATGACAAATTTTTTTAAAAAGTTGGCTTCGCGGGTCGTGTTTTTGTTACATTTCTCAACTACATTGAAAATTCAAGCAGAAAATTCACGTATATTTAAAATTGCAGCCAGAAAATTCACGTGTTTAGACAAAAACACATGCGTGTTTAGAATGTTTTTTTTTTCATTATAATGAATTTAAATTTTAAACTGGTAACAATTTGGTTAATTAAAAAAAATGCATAAGTTGATATTGCTACAGCTGTTTTTTTTTTTTTTTTTACTGTTAAATGAATTTTCATGCGTTGAAAGAAACCAAGCCGAAGGGCATGTCCCCACGGCAAGGGTTTGCGGTGGGTTTTTTCAAACCGCAATCTAAAAAAAACCGGCCTGCAACTAACACAATGCGAGCTCCAGGGGAAAACCCGTTCCATGCACATTCTTCCGTCCAGTTTTCGGACGGAATATGAGCATGAGCGGAGAAAAGCCCCCCCCCCTCCCCTCCCCGTGCGTCCGTGGGGACAGCACACAAACCAGACAAATACCGGTTGGATAAACCGACCGGGATTTGTCCATTGCCATGTAAACGGGCACTAATAGTGCAAGTGAGCAACAGCAAGTGGCAAAGAAGATAAATGCCTATGCATTCATAGCAAAACACTCAAGAACATGTGTAAAAATTTGTAGTCCATGGGGCCTATTACCATCCAGAGGTGGTCTCACAAAGACAAAGTGAACTCTATAAATACACAATATTCTATGCTAATACTTCCATTGCAGACAAGAGCTAAGACAGCTTCACATGATGCATTTTATTTTTGCGGTGTTTGAAAGATGCATGTAACAGGATCGCATTTGACAAATTATTACCATCTCTTTGGTAACTAAAAAACACATACATGTAGTGTTATTAAAAAAAAAAAAAAAAATGACACGCAGCAGGCGATCCTGGCCCAAGCGATCACTTTAATTGACCTCACCTGCACAATTAACGAATCTGCCAATCAAACACTTACATCAATGGTGGGAAACTCATTGTAACACTTATGATATTTCAGATACCAATCCACAGTCATCTTCATGGGACTTGTGCACTCTATTTTTTCAACTGTTGACAGAAAGAGGTTTGTTAAAATTATAATTTTTAATTTTTTTTATCAAAAGCAAAACAATCCTGCCTATGGTGGCGGCTGTGAACCTTATTTATGAAGAACTGTCTAGCAGTAAGTGTGGATGCACACTATGTTAGGGTATGTTCACACGACGTATTTGTGGGGCGCACTCCGGCATATAATTGCGCTGCAATGCGCCAGAAGTGCGGCCTGCAAATAAGGTAAAATCATCGCACTCATACCCGTCTTATTTCCCGATGCACAGTACATGCCCGTGAAGAGAAGTGAAATATCAGTTCTCTTGGGCTGTTCTGTGCAGTGGAAAGTGACGGCAACAGGAGTCCAGGCTGTCACACTGTTGAATGTACGCGCTGGCCAGCACATACTTTTAACTGCATGCGTATTGCATTGTGCACAGGTAAGCACCACAATACGCCATGTGAACTCGCCCTTAATGGATCCGTTTGGAGTGTCCCCTCCCCCCACCACCCCGATACCTTAAATTCAGCCATTAGTGTGAACTCACCCTTGTAAGGTCTATGTTGTCCACAATAACCAATCAGAGCTTAGCTTTTGTTTCATATAAAGCTCTGGAAAAATAAAAGCAGAGTTCTGATTGGTTGCTATGGGAAAAGCCAGTCTTAAAACTAGACCGTTTTAACCCCATAAATAAGGCCCTATGTTTTTACAAATGCATTGCCAGACCTATGCAATGTAAACCACTGGTGCCTGGTAAACCCAACCGACTTGTAATGTGTAAGTGTTGCATCATGAAGTCAATCATATCAGTCACAAATAGTGCTGTATGCAGCACTATTATTAGTATTATTATGGATTCCAATTGATTCCAGGACACTGCATAATCAAAGGGGTTCAGATACATAATATAAGACCAGAACAAGCACAATATGAGCACTTAATAAGAAAATGTTAATAGAAGAGGAGAAGACCCTACTCCTGAAAGCTTACAATCCACAATGGAGGAGCAACAAGAACGTGAGGGATGGAGATGTATAATGGTGGAGAAGTGGCAGCAGGGTTACTGTAAGCTGTATGCTATCCTCAAGACATGGGTTGTCAGGTTACTTTTAAAACTTGGAAGAGTCTTATGTGTTGTGTTAGTGAGTTTCAGAACACGGGGGGTGGGAGGGGGAAGCACGAGAGCAATCTTGGAGACTGTTGTGTCAATAGCTGACAAGAGAGAAGGAAAATTGTATGAGGGTAAGCTGATGGAGTTTAAAGAGGTTGTTTCACTACAAGGATTGCTATTTATGTTAAAGATCTTGCAAAAACAAGTCACTTTGCAATATATGTCCATTAACAGTATCCTACCTCTTCTTAGATATCCCCTCTTGAATGGGCTGCATCAGCTCCTCAGGTCGCTATAGCTACAGACCTGTTTACTCTCTCTTGATAGGCTGCCAACACTGGTCGCTATAGCTACAGACCTGGCTTCTACTGCAGCCTAGTAGAAGCCAGTAAACATGCCCCTCAATTCAAAATGAAACCAAGAAAACAGGTCTGATGCAAGATGAATCGATGTAATGAGACAACCCCTTTAAGGCAGAGAGGTATGGGGGGGACAGGGTACGGAGAACATTGTAGATCATAGTTTGTAACTTGAACAGATTGTGCTGAGCCTTGGTTAGCAAGTAAAGAGGTTAGCAGAGGGGAGAGGGCAGAGGAGTAATGAGGAGAGAGGTGGATCAGTCCAGCAGTGGAGTAAAGGATTGATTGAAGGTGGATATGCGGACAAAGGCTAAAATAACACTTACACGGGCTGTCTAGAACAGTGTTTTCCCAACTCCAGTCCTCACGCCCCAGCAACAGGTCATGTTTTCAGGATATCCCACAGAATGCACTGACAATAATGATATCACCTGTGCAATGCTAACGAAAGCCAGAAAACATGACCTGTTGGTGGGTCTTGAGGACTGGAGTCAGGGACCCCTGGTCTAGAACACTAAAAAAAAAAAACCTAACTCCCCCCTAATGCCGCTCTAGCACTGACATCATGTTGGAGATGTACATATCCTGCAGGATATTCCTGGCCTTAACAGTCTCTACTTGCATGAACGACGTGATGTGGAGGCCGGTAACTGCTGGCAACCTCACAAAAGCAATGTGCGCGATATCATTGCCGGGGGACCAATGAGGACACCAGAGTTATGGTGGCACCAGGGCAGTGGGGCCTCAAGGATGAGTTACCGTTATGTTTATTTTCTAACAGTTGGTTCACATGGCGTAATTGTGGGACGTATTTAGGCACATAACTGCGCTGCAATACGTCCCGCAATTACGGTAATTCATAGCTCTCATCTTTCCAGCACATACTTCTAAAACACCCAGCATATTGCAGGGAACAGTACGCGTAGCAACACGCCGTGTGAACATTCCCTAAGGGCTCGTCCCCACGGCACGGGTTTGCAGACGGCTTTTGGTTTTGAAAACCGCCTGAAAAACCGGCTGCAAACTTTTCAATGGGCCGCTATGGAAAACCCGTGCAGCGGTCCCCACTGCACGAATTTTCCGCCTTGCGGTTTTTCAGACCGTCGGCGGTCTGAAACACATAGATTGTGTTCATTCTTCTGTCCTGTTTTCAGAAGGAATATGAACATGTCTATGTGTATGGGAAGGGGGAGGACTTTTCTCTGCTAATCAGGGAGAAAAGCCGCCCCCCCTGCGGCCGTGTGCACGGTACGAAAACAGTGCAAATACCGGTCGGATAAACCGAGCAGCATTTGTCCTGTGCCGTGAAAACGGCCCCTAACAGTTCCAGGCAGTTCAGCATTTTCATAAAGTCTCAAAAAATCAATTTAAAGGGGTTTTCCCATTTATAGCATACTGAAAAGATATGCCACAAATGTCTGATAAGTGGAGGTCCCACACCAAGCACCTATGGCACAGTTAGTGGCATGAAGTAAACCAATTAAAAAAGGTGTAAAGTTAAATTCTAACATGCACCAGACTTATGTATGCTATAATAAATGTGATGCTTTATAAGACTGTGTAGTCTATGTTTACACTGTCTAAAAGTTAGACAGTGTTGATAAATCTATCCCAATCAGATTCAGTCATCTATCTGGGATCTACTTTTCTTGTGAGCTAATAAAAAATAATAATTAGCCCCACTGAATTTGGACTACTGCTATTAATCCTGTATAGATACAGTGGGGAAAATAAACAGTTGATACACTGGTGATTTTGCAAGTTTTCCCACCTACAAAGAATGGAGAGGTCTGTAATTTTTATCGTAGGAACACTTCAACTGTGAGAGACAGAAAAATCCAGAAAATCACATTGTATGATCATCTACCAACCAGCAAGATGGCTCTCACAGACCTGTTAGTTTTTCTTTAAGAAGCCCTCCTACTCTGCACTCATTACCTGTATGAATTGCACCTGTTTGAACTCATTACCTGTATAAAAGACACCCATTTATACACTCAATTACACTCTAAGGCCATGTTCACACGGTTTAAAGTGGGCCGTATTTTGGTCCGTAATTACGCGCCGGAGTGCGCAAATTACGGGCGGAAAACGGCCCAGTCATTACGGTAATCCACAGTTCTCATAGAGAACTATGGATTACGTCTCCTCTCCCTGCTCGGCGAAGCTGCCGGGCGGGGAGATGAGCGACATGTGAATTACCAGCGCCGTATACGTATAATACAAGTCTATGGCCGGCGAGGTACCGGCCCCCCGCTCACTCCCCCGGTCCCGCCCCCGGCCACACGGCGTAATAAACGTCCCGCAGTTAAGCCGTGTGAACATAGCTTAACCGCTCCTCCATGGCCAACCCAAAGAGCTGTCTAAGGACACCAGGGACAAAATTGTCGACCTGCACAAGGCTGGGATGGGCTACAGGACAATAGACAAGCAGCTTGGTGAGAAGGGAACAACTGTTAGCCATTATTAGAAAATGAAGGCGACACAAGATGACTGTCAATCTTCCTGGGTCTGGGGCTTCATGCAAGATCTCGCCTCGTGGTGTAAGGCGATGTTCACACGGCTTATTTCAGAACGTATTTACGTCGGATTTCTGATCGCAAATACGTTCCGAAATCAGTTGAAAATCAGTTGCAAATAAGTGTCACTGTGGCACGTATTTCGCAACGGATTTACAATCCCCATTCATTATATGGGGTGAATCCGTCGCAAAATCCGGCCCAATAATTGACATGCACATTGTTTTTCCGGCCGTATTGCGGCCGCAAATCCGCGGCGGCAATACGGCACGGAAATACTTGTCGTCTGAACGACGACACGTATTTCCCATTAAAAGCAATATTAAATTGCCTGCAACTTATTTCAGACTGATTTCGGAACGGATTTACAATCGGAAATCCGACCATAAATACGTTCTGAAATAAGCCGTGTAAACGAGGCCTTAGGATGATTCTGTGCAACGCTCGGAATCAGCCCAGAACTACACGGACGGACCTGGTCAATGACCTGAAAAGAGCTGGGACCAGAGTCGCAAAAATTAGCATTAGTAACACACTACACCTTCATGGATTAAATCCTGCAGGGCACACAAGGTCCCCCTGTTCACGCCAGCACATGTCCAGGCCCGTTTGAAGTTCGCCAATGACCATCTGGATCAGGGATTCCCAAACTCCAGTCCTCACGTCCCACCGACAGGTCATGTTTTCAGGATATCCCGCAGAATGCACCGACAATAATTAAAGGGAACCTGTCATATAGGCTATGCCCCCCGTTGCTGAGGGCAGCATAAGCTAGTGTCAGAACTGCTGTTTCCAGCACTGTGCCCCTTATTCTGTAATTTAAGAGCATTTACGCCTCAAATCTTATTCATGAGCAGGTGTTAGCCCCCCCCACCAAAGGCTAGCCACGCCCACCTGGCAGTTATTCACATGTTTCTACCTATTCAAAGTAATAGGTTTGTCATTTGAGGTTGGCGGGGCTAGCCTCATATAGGCGGGGTTTGAAAAAACTGACTCTTTGAATGACTCTCTTTTTGTGTTTCAGTCAAAAATGGTATGGCCAGAGAGGGAGGAGCTTGTTGTCCATCCCAGGGGTGTGAAGGGGGGTGCGGCATGGGCTGACCCAATACTGTATAAGCTGGAGCCCAGGCTTGCATAGTCGTTGCTTTCAGGAGTGGGGGTACCTGACATCAGGATTCCAGGAGCACCCACACAGAAGCAAAGCCACATTAGCCCCCCCAGAACCAAGCCAACCTCAGGTAACTGGACACATCTGACTGCCGTTGTTTGTAACCATACTTAGATTTGCACCTCTGGCCAACATATGTCTAATATTATCCCTCTGTACATATTGTCTGTCTAGTGCGCACTCCAAGGCGAATTAAATCTAAAAACTTTATTCTGAGCTAGTCTGTGTTAATAACTGAAATCACCCGCCTATTACTCGGCCTTTTAAATTTAGCTACCCCAAGGCTGGTTCCTGGCCTTGTTGTAAGACGGTAACGGACCGATCTTATAACCAAACGAGGAGCTGGTGGCAGTTTATTTGGCCTGGCAGAGTTCTTGTTAACCAGATCTCTCCCAGCCGTTCAGGGTTGTGGGCAAGTAGGGTGTCCTCTTGCACTCTCTGGGTCCTCCTGTGCCCGTGTGGACAGGAATTAACTGTGAAACATTATCTGACTGATCTTTGTCACGGTACACCCCAAGTCAGGCCGTCGACCCTCGAGTGGACCGGCGGTGGGTTTTCCTGACACTCCCAAATGTAGCTGAGCACACACATTCTACTATATTCAGAACCCCCATAGAGTTGAATGAAGAGGATGGCCACAAGCCCTGTCCACCTCATCCTCATGCATGGTCGGTTTGTAGGTGGCTGAAGAAAACCCTTTTAAGTTACTCAGCCGTGGTAAAACAGCAATAAGGACATGAAATAACTATGCTAATAATGAAAAGAAAACACACGTGGTACTTACATTTTAAAAGGATTTTTGTATGGTTGAACAATATCTTTCTGAATAAGAGGGGCTTGTCACCCTGAAAAACAAACAGACAAGATCTTGAAATCGATATCCTACAAGTACATTAACCCCTTAAGGACCTTGCATTTTTTTTTTGGTGACACGTTCGTTTTTCCCTCCTCGTCTTCCCAGAGCCATAACTTTTTTATTTTTCCACCTACATAGACACATGAGGGCTTTCATTTTTTGGGACAAGATGCACTTTTAAATGATGTTATTCACTGTACTATAGAATATACTAGGAAACCAAGTGGGACAAATTGTGAAAAAAAACCGTACTTTTGCCATGTTTGCGGGTGTTTTGCTTTTACGGCGTTCAATCTTCGGTAAATATAATGTGTTATCTGTAGTCTACAGGTTGATATGCATCCAGCAATATCAAACATGTAGGGTTTCCGTTATGTTTTGGTACTGTAAAAAAACCCAAACATTTTTGAAATTCGCACCGCGGCGCCATTTTATGCGACCAATAACTTTTTTGCACTAACACTTACGGACGTCAGTGAGGCAGCATTATTTTGCGGGCTGAAGTGTACTTTTTATTGCTAGCAGTTTGGAATGCATGCGACTTTTTTGATCACTTTTATTCCAATTTTTAAGTGATGTGAAATGACCAAAAAACGCAATTTTTGCGTTTGGAATTTTTTTTCTTCTACGGTGTTCAGCGTGCAGGATAAATGGTGTTATATTCTCAGAGATCGGACTTTTTCAGACGCGGCGATACCAAATATGTGTAACTTTTTTATTATTTCTTTGTTTTTATTTGTAAAAGGGGGAAAGGGGGTCGATTTGAACTTTTAATAAATACTTATTTTTTTGTACTTTAAAACTAGCACTTTTTTTTTTTTTTTCTTTTTTTTACTTTAACACTGAGTCCCATATGGGGCTGGACCACTAGGGGGCGCGATCATTAATACAGTCTAATGCATTGTCTATGCAATGCATTAGACTGTACAAAGATAGCGGTTTCCCCACTTCAGCCTGCGGCCGGACGTGGGGCAAGCGAGGACATGGCAGCGGTGGGATCCTTCACAAGGCTCCCCGCTGCCGTGTCCAAACATTGGACGCTGATCGCCGTGAAGAACGGTGCGCAGCACCGTTCTTCATTCATTTAGACGCCACGGCCATCTTTACCGCGACATCTAAAGGGTTAAACAGCGCAAGCGGGCGGCCCCGTCCGCCTGCGCTGTATCTGCCGGTGTTAGCTGCGATTAGCCGCTAACACTTGGCGGCTGTCTGGCGGGATCGCTCTGCAATCCCTCTAAATAGCCCCTTGGCGACCCTGGGACATACTCATATGTCCAGGGTCCTTAAGGGGTTAAAAGAGTTTCATGGGTCAGTAATCAGGACAAAGCAAAAAGCCCTTCCCAATTCTACTTCCGCACAGCAGATCCAACCGGGGAAAGCAGTGAAGAGATAGGCCAGCTCATATCTTTATATATATGGTATATTATATAATATAAAAATGGATTTCTGTTGTCTGTTCTGTATGTACGAACAAACTGGACCAAGCTGCACCAAATGGGGCCCATAGGTAAATCAGGCAGTTCAAAAAGTTTAGACTGTTTTTCAGCTCTCTAGGACCTACCACTCTCAACGTATTTGCAAGCCAAATAATAGCAATTGGAGTTTGTAACCACACACACAAACAACAAATCGTTAACAGACCAAGCTTGATCATTTTGCTGGTATCTATCTACATATAAACACTACTCACAAAAAGTTAGGGATATTTGGCTTTTGGTTGAAATTTCAGGATGAACATAAAATTTCTTTGATTTTTTTTTTAAATGCACTAAATGAGAACATCTCTTAACTTTAGAATACATATGCCCAACTGTTTCATGTTTCAGTACTTCATGCACAACTTGCTGATCTCTGGCAAGGAGCTTAATGGTAAAATTCCACACAGATCCCTGAATCGCCCAGTAAATTTAGGGGATCAATTTGAATTGGGATTAAAACAACCCTCCTCATCATGCGGTTTACATTGTGACATCATGAGACCAAGACAACACCTTACAATTGATCAGCAGTACCTCGCCATCATGAGGCTTCGAGCAGGATGTTCTCAGACAGAAGTGGCCACTGAGCTTAGAGTGTCGCAGAGTGTCATCAGCAGGTTGCAACAGATATACAGAGAGATTGTACAGGTATATGTACACAGCTGATTTTGGTGCTGTTTTCTACACCATTTTCGGAGCATTTCCTTCGCCCAAAACAGTATCCAAAAAGCCTCCAAACGCACGGTATTAATTTTCATTGATATATAAAAAGAATAGCAATGCTCACAATGAGTGGATGTCACCCTGCAAACAGCCAACTCCAGAACGGTCATGCTTGTAACCTTAGCTACATGGATGATGCAATGCAATCTGTTCTTCTTTACTATCTAGAAGGCTGTTAACATATGACTGTACACATTGGCACGCGTTGGGTAAGAAAATGGTGCAGAGGCCTCATAAACATCATGTTCACCCACTTGGTTCAAGTTGTCCATATAAATTAGATTAACTGGCATTAAAAGGGTCTTCCAAAGCCTTTAAAACTACTGCCAAACATGGTGCTAAAACAAAAATTTAAACTGTACTCACCCCTGCCATCACCGCAGTCTCAACACCATCTGATCTCGGATATCCCTCATTATTGAGGCCAAATTCATAGCTTACGTGACACTGCAGTCAATCACTGGACAGTAGTCATGTGCTGGCGTGTACAGTATGTGATCGCTGAGGTCAGCGATTGTCTGAAAGATCCCATGAATGTGCGGTTTATAAGCAATTCGTCATGTTGTGTTGCAGCAATGATCAATTAACAACACTGTGGTGGGTATCTCTGGCCATTACCATAGAATCAGCCAACCATTTGCTATATGTAGATGGGACATTAGTCCATTTGTTTGACAGTTCTTTCCTATGTTATGTGTACGGCATCTTCAACCACCCCGTTTCTTGAACCTTCTCCCCAAAACATCAGGGCTTTAAAATCTTAGTTGTGATCATATTTTCGTGGAGCTGAAAGACATGTATGGACTCCAACTGTGGTTTCAAAGTATAAATATTATATGATAGTCTAAAAATTCTCTAATGACTTGCCAAAATCTTTACCTCCTTGTAATATTTTCTATGTTAATTTGTGCCTCTTCGGTGCTGTATGTAGCCTCCCCTCTCTGCAGCTGAGCAGCAGCATTACCTGTTTGGAAGTTGTATCACTTTGCCCTGTAAAACCAGGAGCCCTAGGATTATTTGTGGTACTTTGTCTCTCTTCCTCCCTCCTATTCTAAATGTGCACCCAATTTTTTTTCCTCTCATGTTAAAAGCAGTGGGAGGCAGGTCCAAATAATTCTGGCTTCAATAGCTGGTCCGAAAATGACGAACACCTTTGGTAAGAATCTTCTGTACCCGACACAGTGCTGTCCCTTGTAGGTCCAGACATAGAGAACTATTGAGCTTTGTTGTCAGGAGTGGAGCAGAGGCCGTCTGGTATCCCCGTACTCTCCAAAGAGAAGGCAGGGATGGTTTATTAACATCTCTGCCTTCCCAATCACTGCATAGAACATGCCTCTTCTCCATTACTCTGGAGACCTCCAACACTTCTCCTGTGCATCCCCCAAAGGGTATGTTCGCACGGCTTATTTTGACGTGGTTTTGGACGAGGTTTTTGGAGCGCTTCCGCCAGGGCTATGGAGTCGGCAAGCCAAACTCCCGACTCCCTCATACATGGCGCATGTTTAAGTGATAACTTTACTAAAGTAAAATGGTAACATCCGGCTGTTTATCACCTTATGATACGATAATCAAGCTATTTAGATAGAACAGACACTGACAAGCAAAAGGGTAACAATGTTTTGATCTTTTGAATGTGTAGAAGAGATCTGGGATCAGATTTTGGTCAAGATGTGATTGAATCCGATTCAGAGCCCAGAAGGATTCAGGCAGTTGTGGGGATTCAACTCAGTGGTAATAGAAATAACAATGTCCTCGGCACACGTGGAGCACTTTTGGCTTTTATTTAGCCACAGTTCATATATGTAAAACAAAACAACACGGCTTAACTTCAGCCTTGAAATGGAAACAAACACAGTTCATGTGTATCACTCACAGTTCATAGAATCCCTGGGTTCCGTCCTCACCCAGCTTGGGGAAATTGGCACACGGTAGATTGCAGGCAGGAGCCCAGCCTTTCCACCTTCCTCTCAGTCAGACCAAACTCACTGACTGAGCACACACCTCTCCTGATTCTCCAGACTTCCTGCCTTAAGTAGGCCTGGCCAAAACCTGGGCCGGATACCTGGGAGCAGTCCACCCACCCTACTCTTTGGACTGCTCCAATAAAAGCCTGGCCCGGATCGACCGCTATTTAGCAGTCATACTACTAGGAATAAACCAAACGTCAGTACCCTAGCAATACTGACAACACTAGCAGGCTTTATTTCACCGAGATCAGGAACCTCGGTGACACGTATCTGCCATCCAGGACGGCACCTCGTGCCTTCTTACATACCCTCCCCCTCTGCCCAAAACCAGGGTTTTGGGCACCTTCAGCCACCAGACTGTGCACTCTTGAGAGGGCATCTGCATTCCCCTGCAGCTTGCCCGGCCTATGCTCTACTGTGAACGAAAAATCCTGCAGGGCAAGGAACCAGCGGGTAACTCGAGCATTATTCCCCTTTTTCTCCCGCATCCACATGAGTGGGGCATGGTCAGACACTAGCCTGAATTTTCTCCCTAACAGGTAGTACCTGAGGGAGTCTAACGCCCACTTTATGGCCAGACATTCCTTTTCAATGATGGCGTAATTTCTCTCTGCAGGGCTCAGTTTCCTACTTAGGTAGACCACAGGGTGCTCTTCCCCGTTCATTACCTGGGACATCACGGCCCCCAGACCTACGTCAGAGGCATCGGTCTGTACCACAAATTCACAGGAGAAGTCTGGGGCTACCAGCACTGGGTTCCTACACAAGGCCTGTTTAAGCTCCTGGAAGGCTTTCTCTGCCTCTGGGGACCACTTAATCATGGCTGACTTGGCGCCCTTAGTCAAGTCAGTCAGTGGCACGGCTATTTCCGCAAACTTCGGGATAAACCGTCTGTAGTAGCCTACGATTCCCAAAAAGGCCCTGACCTGCTTCTTGGTGAGGGGGCGGGGCCACTTTTGAATCGCTTCGACTTTGTTAAGTTGGGGTTTAATCTCCCCACGACCCACTATGTACCCCAGGTACCTAGTTTCCTCCATCCCCAATGCACATTTACTTGGGTTTATTGTAAAGCCGGCTTCCCGTAGGGAGTCAAGTACGGCCTGGACTTTTACGAGATGACTTTCCCAGTTATGACTAAAGATGACAATGTCATCTAAGTAGGCAGCTGTAAACTTCCTATGGGGACGAAGGACTTGATCCATGGCTCTCTGAAATGTGGCTGGGGCCCCCTGCAACCCAAAAGGCATGCGGACATATTGGAACGACCCATCTGGAGTAGAGAAAGCCGTCTTTTCCTTAGCATCTTTGGACAGGGGGATCTGCCAGTAGCCCTTCGTGAGGTCAAAGGTGCTAATATACCTCGCCGGCCCTAATTGCTCGATTAACTCATCTACCCGGGGCATAGGGTAAGCATCTACTGTGGACACGTCGTTGAGTCTGCGATAGTCGTTGCAGAACCTCCACTCCCCATTTGGTTTTGGCACTAACACGATGGGACTGGACCACCCACTCTTGGACCTCTCAATCACCCCGAGGTCTAGCATTTTTTTTACTTCTTTAGATATGACCTCCCGGCGGGCCTCAGGAATCCTATAGGGCTTTAGGTTTATTCTTACCTGGGGGTCTGTGAGGATCTCATGCTCTATCACCCTAGTACAACCGGGCGTTTCTGTGAAGAGGTCTTGATTCCTCTGCAATAGTTCTCTACATTGTTGCTTTTGGGAGGGGGATAAGGTCTCTGAGATTTTTACCGCTTCTATGTCGGTCACCGATTTGGTCACCAGGCAAGGCCCCTCATGCGAGTCTCTCTCCTTCCAGGGTTTTATCAGATTGACATGGTAAATTTGGAAGGGTTTCCTCTTCCCTGGTTGGTGAACCCTATAATTGACCTCCCCCACCTTTTCCACTATTTCGTAGGGACCCTGCCACTTAGCGAGGAACTTGCTCTCAACGGTGGGTACTAATACTAGTACCCGATCACCTGGGTTAAAATGCCTGATCCTGGCGGACCTATTATAGACCCTTGCCTGGGCCTCTTGCGCCTGGAGGAGATGCTCTTTGACAATTGGCATCACTTTGGACATCCTTTCCTGCATGTGGGCCACATGCTCCACTACGCTCTTATGGGGCGTGACCTCACTCTCCCAAGTTTCCTTGGCCACATCTAAGAGACCCCTAGGATGCCGACCATACAGAAGCTCAAAAGGTGAAAACCCTGTGGAGGATTGGGGTACCTCTCGGATTGAGAATAGCAAATAGGGTAATAGGCAGTCCCAATCTCGCCCATCCTTCTCTACCACTTTCCTCAGCATGGCCTTCAGGGTCTTGTTGAAGCGCTCAACGAGACCGTCCGTCTGAGGATGGTAGACTGAAGTGCGCAGTTGTGTAACCTTTAACACTCTGCACAGCTCCCTCATTACCTTTGACATGAACGGAGTTCCCTGATCCGTCAAGATCTCCTTAGGAATTCCTGTTCGGGAGAAGACGTAGAGCAGCTCCCTTGCAATGTTTCGGGAGGAGGGGTTCCGTAGAGGAATGGCTTCAGGGTAACGGGTAGCATAATCAACAATGACTAATATATACTGATGGCCCCTTGCTGACTTCACTAACGGCCCTACCAGATCCATCCCTATCCTATCAAAGGGGACCTCTATGATTGGCAACGGCACCAGAGGGCTCCGGAAATGGGCTACCGGGGAGGTGACCTGGCAGGTGGGACAAGATTGGCAGAAATCCTTGATTTCTCGGTAGCACCCGGGCCAATAGAACCTTCGTAGTACCCTCTCGAGCGTTTTATCGGCCCCTAAATGGCCCCCCAACACATGGGAGTGGGCCATATCCAAAACCATACGCCTATAGGGACCAGGAACTAACAACTGCTCCACCCCCTCGTCCCTAATTTTGGTCACCCGGTATAATAGGTTGTGATTTAGGGCAAAGTGTGGGAACCGATCCTCTGCTCCCGACACCTGGGGTACCCCATTGAGGACCGTCACATTTTCCCTAGCCCCTTTTAGGGTCAAGTCCTGGAGTTGGGCGGTACCAAAATTTTGCCTGGATACCCCCAAATCAGGAACAGTTTCTTCTGAGGAGTCCCCTTCCTCATTGTCCCCCACCATGACCGAGAAAGGAAACTCTGGGCTCTTAGGTTCCCCCCCAGTGGCCTGGTCCAGACCCCCTGGGTGACCTGGCCGAACAGATTTCTGCCACATGTCCCAGAATAAAGGGCAGTCCCGACCCACAATCACAGGTGCGATCTTTCTACTGAACAGCACGGAGACTTTTGCCTGCTCCGTTTTCGACCTGGGCTGTTGCACCCCTCCTTAGACAACCTGGTGCCTCCGAGCTCCCCCAGAGTCACAATATTGATGATGAGCATAGCACAGACACCTTATCCACATATCACAGGGTGTACCATAACTCCAAAACTCAACAGTCCAGAGACCATAATGCCATTCACTATGATTTGACACATTTGGGGTTCCTCCCCATTGTTAGACCCGGCGCTGCACGCCATTTGCGCAAAGAAAGAACTGCGGCGGGTCGCAGAGCAGTCCATTGGTTCCGACGTGAGAGGGCACTGGGTGGCTATATGGCCGGGGCCCCGACATCTCCAGCATATAATACTACGGGGCATCTCCTTGGGCACTGGGTCTGGGCCTCTCCTGGCCTTGGCATGACCCTCCCGGGGAGTCTTGGCCCCTGGCTTCTTGATTTCCCAGTCTCTCCGGCCCTCCCAGTATGGGGATTTCAGGTCCCCTGGTGCCCCCAGGGATCTCTCCATAGCATGGAACCTCTCTACCAGTCCTACCAGGTCATCTGCCGTTTGGAGGTCACCCTGTGCAACCCAGCACTGTACAGAATGCGGCAGCGAGTGCATAAAACGGTCCATAACCACCCTCTCCACCATTTGCGCTGGGGAGCATATCTCGGGCTGCAGCCATTTTTGGACCAGATGCAACAAGTCAAATAGTTGTGACCTAGGAGGCTTGGACCTACTGTACGCCCAGTGGTGTTCCCTCTGGGCCCGGACCCGCCAATGTCACCCCCAGACACGCCAGGATCTCTGCTTTAACTTAGAATATTCCTTAGGTCCTGTAAGGCGAGGTCGTAATAGGCCTCTTGGGGCTCCCCAGTCAGATACGGGGCCAGCACTTCAGCCTATTGCTCCGGTGGTAGTGCCTCCCGGTCGGCGACTCGTTCAAACACGGTGAGGAACGCCTCGAGGTCATCTTCCGGAGTCATCTTCTGGAGGGCTTCCCTGACGGTCCTCCTGGCCCGATGTACCTGCATCATGCGACGGCGGAGCTGGAGTTTCCCAGGGGCCGCACGGCATCCGTTAACATGGCCATCTGCTGCATCAGCAGATGGTTCATAGCTTGCTGTGCTTGCAGGGCTTCAGTATGAGCCCTCTGCTGCTGTTCCGTGGCCTGTCTCTGTGCCTGCATGGCTTCCCCATGAGCTTTCTGCTGCTGCGCTGTGGCTTGCTGTTGCTGGAGGTTCGCCTGAACCAGGTGCTTAATCAGCTCCTCCATATTAGCAGTCGTAGCTTGGCTCTTTGCTGCTTTAACCCAGGACATACACAGCGGATCTGTGCCCACGTCCTCCAACCACTTGTGGGGATTCAACTCAGTGGTAATAGAAATAACAATGTCCTCGGCACACGTGGAGCACTTTTGGCTTTTATTTAGCCACAGTTCATATATGTAAAACAAAACAACACGGCTTAACTTCAGCCTTGAAATGGAAACAAACACAGTTCATGTGTATCACTCACAGTTCATAGAATCCCTGGGTTCCGTCCTCACCCAGCTTGGGGAAATTGGCACACGGTAGATTGCAGGCAGGAGCCCAGCCTTTCCACCTTCCTCTCAGTCAGACCAAACTCACTGACTGAGCACACACCTCTTCTGATTCTCCAGACTTCCTGCCTTAAGTAGGCCTGGCCAAAACCTGGGCCGGATACCTGGGAGCAGTCGACCCACCCTACTCTTAGGACTGCTCCAATAAAAGCATGGACCGGAACGACCGCTGTTTAGCAGTAATACTACTAGGAATAAACCAAACGTCAGTACCCTAGCAATACTGACAACACTAGCAGGCTTTATTTCACCGAGATCAGGAACCTCGGTGACACGTATCTGCCATCCAGGACGGCACCTCGTGCCTTCTTACACAGTATTGAAAAGCATAGGCAGTTTTCCCACATACTAACAGAATAAAAATTAACATTTTGATTTTTAGGAGCAAAACAGTAACAATGCAGTTACATGACAAGATTCTGCAGAACTAAGCAGATGCTCAATACTTGTATATAAAATTGTTCTTTGCACTGCATCAAACTAACTGGACCAACTTATATATTTTGGGAGTCGGAGTCGGTCCATTTTATGACGACTCCGACTCCTGCAAAATAGGCACTGACTAGTTTTCCATACTCCACAGCCCTGGTTTCCGCTCCCAAAACCTCGTCTGAATTACGCTTCTTCAGAAGAGGTTTTAGAGGCGTTTCTCAGCGAGCTTTTTACCAATACAAATTGATAGCCAGGACAAAAACCGCACCAAAAACACGCTTCAAGAATTGACGACACTTTTTTCAGTGCTTCCAAAGAAGCGAGTAAAAACCTCGTCGTGTTTGAACTACAACAAGGTTTTACATAGGAATCAATTAAATGAACTGGGGGTGTTTTGGATGAGGCTTTGGGTGAAGAAGCACTCCAAAAACCTCGTCCAAAACCACGTCAAAATAAGCCGTGTGAACATGGCCTTACTCTGGAACTCCGTCCCGCCACACATCAGACTCTCTCCAACTTTCACTAGTTTCAAAAGCAACCTGAAAACCCATCTCTTTAGGAAAGCCTATAACCTACACTAACCCTGCTGCCCTTACAACACCCCACAAACATGTCGGCCCCTCACCTATTGTATCTTTTCCCCTCCCTATGGGGTAAGGGTATGTTCACATGGGGTATTGTGGCACATACTGTACGCGCCACAATAAACCGGGTATTCTAGAAGTAAGCGCTGGCACGTCGGGGGAAGACGGGTGTAATTCATAGCTCTCTATAAGAGCTATCAATTGCCATAATTGCGGGGCGCATTGAAGGATTTGATCAGGTTTTCAACATCGTTTTCTTTCTGAAAGACCCATGCAAGTTAATAGCCAGGACAAAAAACGCAAAAACATGTCAAAAACTGTGTAGAGGTTTTGAAGCTCTCCATTGATTACAACGTTGCTTTTCATAGGAATCAATGAAGATCAACTGGGAGTGCTTTGGAGGCTTTTGGATGTAGACGAGGAAACGCTCCAAAAACAGAGTCTAAAATCAGCTGTGTGAACTTACCCTAAGTCTTTGCGGGCAGGATCCTCTCTCCCAGTTGTTAGTCATTTAATGTTGTTACTGTACTTTGGTCCTATATTATGTATGTAACCCCATCTAATGTACAGCGACCTGGAATTAATGGCACTTTCAAATAAATAATAAAATCAAGCAATTCCCCTGTAACAGGGACTAAATATGTCAAAAAAGAAAAAAAAAGTTAAATAAAAATGCTGGTTTTCTGACCTAATGGGGAACACAATGGGTAAAACTGGAAAAACTTGTTAGCGCCACCCTTACATAACACACATTATATATATATATATATATATATATATATATGTATGTATGAGATGTCCTTAAAAGAAAGATAACAATTACAAGACCAATTAAAAAAAAAAATATATATATTTTTACAATTTCCCTGATATTCTAAAAGAAAAAAAAAGAAACTAAGGTGCAAATTACATGAAAATCAAAGTCTGTATCACAGAAAAAAGAAACAAAATACATGCAGTCCCCGGGTTACAAACAGGATAGGGATTGCAGGTTTGTACTTAAAGGGGTTTTGCCAAGAAGTGATTTCCTTAGCTGTCAGGCTGAATTTGAGCCTTGAAAAGAGGGGCGTTGTATTTCTGTGTTTAAAAAAACAAGTGCCTCCTCTGTGATGTCGTAGCACCACCTCCCCTGCACGTTCCCGAGGCTCAGTCTCTGTGGCTGAGCAAACATTGTTTTGCTATATCACAGAGGAGAACTATTGTGCACAAGTTAATGGGTTTTGTTTTATGCCTCTTATCTGCTCAGGAGAGATTAGCCCCGGGCAGGCAGGTTTCTCTCATTCCTTCATGGACCCAGTGAGCATCTGCATTTTTACTAAGATAATAACATTACAACCAGTGCATTCTCTATACAGCAGACAAAGGATAATTTTTCCACAGTCCCTTCACCCTGCTCAAGGTGCGTCTGCAATCTTTACTCTGATAATTACATTAGAACTAGTGGATTCGCTATACAAGAGACAGGGACTTTTTTCCACAGTCCCTTAAAAGCTTGTTCATGTTCCCTGCCAGGAGATAAGAAGTGCAGGCAACGCAAGCGCGGCCAGATCAGCTCCTGGTCATGTCCAATGTAAACTCTCAGGTAACCAAGGGCATCTAATTAAGGCTGTACCTCTCACAGCTTTCACTTTTTTTAATGACATAAAAGTGATTAAATACCCATTTTGGAGGATCCCACGTCAACATTACATCATGGCAAAACCCCTTTAAGTTGTATGTAAGTCAGAACAGGTATATTTAAATTTAACTCCAGCACAAAAGTTTTAGTTTTGGATAGTGCAGGGAAGGGTTTTTACATTTGTTTTGCCGTCTGTGCCCCTGTTAAGAAGATTTCACCTAATTCTCACCTCATGTGCTGCTGCAACATGCTGGAACTTGTCATTCCACAGCTACTATCTGCTGTCGAACATGAAACTACAAGTACCAGCATGCCCTACAAGTCTCCTTTTGTAACTAGGGGACAGACATGAGTCGGAGCGTTGTAAGTCTGGGACTGCCTGTAGTAGAGTAACTGAGTGAGAGAAAGTGGTAAAGCTTTCAAACCCACATGCACAAAAATAAAATTAAAACGTGCCTGGTTAGGAAGTGGTTAACGCAGCTTACAACTTGTCTGCTGTATTTATTCACATCAAACAATCCATAACAATGGTGTCATAAATCCCTGCTCCTCTATGCCCTTGAATGGTGTGCAGAAGAGCTCCAATAGGTCACAGTCCACACCAGTGGAGGGTGGCACAGCATTGCTGTATGCAGAACTGGGCTTCCGTTGTGTGTGTGTTTTTTTTTTTATGTTTTTTTTTTTTTTTAACATGCAACAGTTTTCCATACATAAGTTTAGAATGGTTTCTATAATGAACACGAGAAAAATAATATCCAAAATTCTTGACAGAACTACGACCAGTATTCTATTCATGAAAGCACTTTAACCCCTTAACACCTTAAGCCGAACGCCTGAAAAATAGTTAATGGCCAGAAAATTTTTTTAGTTTTTGCCTCCTTGCGTTTCAACAGTTTTAACTTTTTCATTTTTTCAATGATGCAGTTGGACGAGGCTTGTTTTATTCGAGACAAGTTGTACTTTATGGGGGAATAGTTTAAGTTCACTTATAAATAATTTCAGCTTTTTTTTTATTTTTCAAAAAAAAAATAATATTTTTTTTACACCATTCACATTTCACACTTAACTTGTTAGATTAATTCTACAGGTCATTACGGTCGTGTGGATACCTAATATGTGTAGGTTTTTTTTGTGTGTGTAATATACTCACATTTTTTTTTTTAAATATTTATTTTTTTTTATTCATTTTTTTACACTTTTTCTGGGGGTTTTTTACGTTGTGTTTTTTTTTTTTTAATAATCCACTGAAGGGAGAACTGTTTTACTTTTTTTTTTTTTTTTTAACTCTTTATAATGTATTAGCATATATGAATATGCTAATACATTACTATCTGTGTCAGTCTGACACAGGCAGTGATCAGGACAGCACACAGTCTGTCCTGGTCACTGGCTTATTACACAGACAGCTCTGGGGCCACTCTAGGTCGGGTCACCGGGTGTTCCGATCACCCACAGAGCAGGGAAACCCTCTGATTGCGCAGCGGTGATGATCCGCCGAAATCAAAGGGTTAAAGCACCGGGGAGCGGAGGTTCCCCCGCTTCCCAATGCTCGCAGGAGATGCTCTGGGATCAGGGCTGTGTAGTACAGCCCCGATCTCGGCGCAGCTGCGGCGCCTGGAGCCGCAAAATCCGATGTCTGCAGCGACGCCAAAAGACGTTGCTGCAGACAAACGACCCGCACCGGCCGCCGTCAAAAGACGGTGGGCGGTCGTTAAGGAGTTAATGATGCAGTACTTTTCAGATTTTTGTTTTTCCTTTTTCCTCCCCACCTTCTGAGAGCTGTAACTTTTTTATTTTCCCACACGTAGTCATATAAAGGCTTGTTCTTTGTGGGTACTTTTAAATGTCCCATTGACCATAACATAGAATGTACTGGGAAACCCACCAAAAATGTGGGTGGAATGTGGAAAAAACCAACACACAATTGCACCAGGTTTGTGGGGATTTCACATTTATAGAGCTCCGTGTTTGGTATAAATGACATGCTGTCTGTATTCTGCAAGTGGCTATGATTCCAATGATACCAAGTTTGTAGGGTTTTTGTGATGTTTTAGTACTTTAAAAAAAAATATATTTTTGAAATTTGGGCTGCAGCGCCATTTTCTGCAACAAAAAACTTTCTGTGAGGGCGCATTTTTTACGGATTGGAGCGTAGTTTTTATTGGTACCGTTTTGGGATATGGCAGTTAGTTATGGGAGCAGTAACATGGCAACTGCAAAAGCCTTTATTAGGCTTCCAGCTGCTATAGCGATCGCTCTGTGCCCCGCAAACTGTTCATAGGGGTGCCAACCGGTGACAAGCACCATTCCTTACTTTTTTACATTCCATGGCTATGATCTCCGCTGCATCTATAGGATTTAGTAGCAGGAATAAGAGCTAACTTTGATTCCTACTATTTGCGGGAGGTGTCAGCTGTATCTAACAGCCGTCACACACCACTCCATATACTCCCTTCCCACTGCCACCGTGTAAATTCACGCTGCAGGCCCTGAAAGGGTTAAAGGGGTTGTCTCACTACAAAGATTAGCTTTCAACATGTGGGGAACACGAAATGAAGACGTTTTCCAAATATATTGCTTTGTTCATCTTTTTTTTATTAAAGGAGCTACAAATGATTTTATCACCTTCTCAGGACTTTCTGGTTTCCCAAGTGAGGCAACTGTGTACTCCTTCTCCCCTGCTGATTGTTCTATCTGATTCCAGGGAGTGACTTCATCACACAGGTTGCAGCCTGCAGTGAGAAGCTTGTCTGTTATCTGATCTTTCAGACAAAAGACAGTGATTACTCTACTGTTTACATTAGCTCAGAAGCTTCTACAGACCTCAGAGAAGGTAAATCTAGACTAATAAACATAATGAACAGAAAAGTCTGAATACACGGAGCTCATATGCTAATTACAGACAGCTTGACCAGGAAGTGAGCAAAGCAGCATTATTTCATTCATGCATCCTATGAAACTTTGAGATGAATCAACCTCTTTAAAGGGAACCTGTCACATAGATTATGCCCCCCCTTGCTGAGGACAGAACAAGCTAGTGTCAGACCTGCTGTGCCCAGCACTGTGTCCCTTATTCTGTAAGATGCTGTCGTTTTACAGCATTTACCCCTCAAATCTTATTCTTGAGCAGGTGTTAGCCCCGCCCACCAAGGGCTAACCTCAGGTGGGCGGGATTTGAAAAAAAACTGACTTTTCATGACTTTTCTGGCTGAAAACTGCAGATTTGAGCATTAAATACTCAAAAACTACAGCAACTTACAGAATAAGGGACACAGCGCTGGAAACAGCAGGTCTGACACTGGCTTGTGCTGCCCTCAGGATCTCTTTAAGGGCCCCTTCACGGATTTTAAATAGCTTTTTGGGGCCCAGAAAAGGTTTCAAAAACTGCATGACTTTTCTAAATTAGGCTTCATGCATTTTTTCATGCAGTTTTTATAGCATTTTTCAATAAAATGTTTATTGGAGGATGCATTTTTTTCCCCCACCACAAATAATGCAATCCTTTACATGACGTGAAATCTGTGAAAAGACTACGGGAATAAAACCTGATAAAAATACAACACACCTTTTCTTGTTGCAGAAACCAAAAAAAAAAAAAAAAAAAAAAAAAAAAAAGATTTAATGGGGAGGAAAACTTGAAACGTCGTAAAATGAAAAAAAATTACAGCTTGCTGCGTTGGGGCAAAAAAAAAAAAAAAAAAAAAACTACTGACCCATAAAACAAACCAAAAGTGAAAAAAAAAGCAATGACTTCCGTGGGTTTTCTATTTGCCCGTTGACTTCAAGCTGACATCTGGCCACTGCAGTTTTGCCAATAGGTGTTTGAAAAAAAAACATATGTACTGATAGTAGCGCTTATAAATTATTATTTTTTTTTTTTTTTGCAAAACTGCAATGTGTGAAAGCAATTTGGTTAATTTGGACACCGAATCTGGCGCGAATTCAGCACCGAATCTGCCTCAGAGTCGATGTCCAATCTGACTGCAACCCGCCTTACATTGTTTTGTGATGAAGAATCAGCGTCCTTATACACATGACACTGATTTTCCTCAGTGCAGATTTATTTTCAGAGCCGACATAACAATTCCGTGATTGAATCCTCATCTAAAATTATAGTACATAGGAGGCTAAAAATCTGCCTATGAAAATCATTGCTAAATCCTCATCTGAAATGTGTGCGGATATCAGACGAGGATTCAACGCTCAGTGCCGAAATGTTCAGCGTCCAAATCAGCCGCCCTAACAGTATCCGCTGTAAAACGATCTTATTCACACATCTTGTAATAGTAAGGCTCTGTCTACACTGCACAGAAAAACGTCCATTCTTCAGCGTTTTTCGTTTTCTAAAACTGCTGGAAAAACGACTGTAATCATCTCCCATAGACTTCTATTGTAAAACCCTCCTGCTGTCTCCACTGAGCTTTTTTCTGCTCGTTTTTTCACTGGTCGTCTTTTGCAACATGCTCTAAAAAAACGCCAGAACAGGGCAGAAAATTTACTACAGGAGTCTATGTAAAGCGCCCGACGTTTTGTGGCGCGTTTTCGCTTCGTTTTTTGCCGTGATTTTTTCAATGAAAGCCCACCCAGGAGACCCAAGTCCCCCCCTTTGATTTTTACAAAAGGGTTTAACCCTTATAAATTTATAAAGTGTCCAATGTGCCCTTTGTTTGTCCCGTTCATAATAAGATCATGTTTTTTGCGCAATTCTTTTTTTTTTTTTGCAAAAAAATTTTTTAGGGATTTTGGCACAAAAAACCTTTTTCTTTACGATTTTGGCGCTAAAAAGTTATCTCGCTTCTGAGCTAAAAAAGTTTTTTTAGGGAAAAACCAAATTTTTGTAGCAGAAATAAAAAAGAAAAAATTTTTTGCGTCAAAATCTTTTTAAAAGTATTTTTAGCGACAAAAGGAGAAAACTTTAAAGCCCAAAATCCGTAAAACGACTACAAGATGACATAAAAATGCAGAAAGTGTTTTCCCCCCTTTTTTGTAGGGGGGGTTTACACCCAATGGTTAATTTATGCATAAAAAAAAAAAGACTTGGAGTTTTCCCTTCAAGCTTTCAGCCTGCTTTAAAAAGGAAAGGGGCAAAAGGATTTTTTAATTCAGGGCGTGCTTTGGTTCCTCTTCTCCTCCCCCCTCGCACACAGACAGCTTCCTCATAACTTCTATCAGGGGGGAGGGGAGGGGGGTTTTTCTGCCAGGGTTAACCTGTGGTGCCTGCCCAGGTCGCTCAGGCTCTTTTGCTAGCACGCATGTCAGTTCCCCCGGGGACGCAGAGAGAGGGCTGATCTATGGGTGTGGGGGTTTGTGAAGCTGTGATTGCAAAAGCAGGCGAGGGGATGCAAGTGTTCCCTTCCCCCTGGTAGCTAAATCTCCACTCCCAGCAACAAAAAAATCCTGTCAGAACGACCAGGCGCTGGGAAGTGTTACTTACCGGTTTTGTCCCTAATAAGCAAGGGATGAACTTTTACAAGCCTCCCTGATTGTTTTAAAATTGTCCGTCCAAGTCATCTGATTTAGTACCACAGGGAGTGTCAATCTTTGATCAGCCCCACCTCTGCTCTCCCAACTGTGTAAGAACGGGGGGAAGGGAGGCACACAAGGGGTTAAAACCCGGCAGCACGCACAGAAGCCCGAGCCCCCCTTCCCTCCACACAGAAGCTACTGTGTGGGAGGGGGTCTGTGCTCGGACTGTTTTGAGATGAGAGTCATCACCCCGACGCCCGTGAGATAAAAATAAAATGTCGGCTGAATAGAGATTGAAAGCGTGTCTATATAACAGGGGTAAACTCAAAAACGTAGGAATTTTTTAATGAACATATATTGCAAAGTGCTTGTTTTTTAAAAATCTTTTAAAATTAAAACCCAATAATTTTAACGAGAAACCCCTTTAAAAACAACGAAAAACGTGGTAAAAAATGCGCCAAAAAACGCAAAAACTCGGCAAAAAAACGGCCCTTTTTTTTTAGCTGCTTTTGACAGGCAGGGACAGAAAACCAGTTTCATGAACGTTTTTAGTAATTCCTTTTTAGGTCGTATTTTTTTCCACTGCATGTAGACATAGCTAATAGAGCAAAGGTGGCAGCTATGGAAACATTCTTCGAGAACACACAGGGTGGATCTGGTGTCAGCTGCGGGAGTCCCGGAGAATCACCTTCACAGCTCACACAGACAAACAACGTCTGTCATTGACAACCCCCTATTAGGGAGTGATGCTAAGCACTGTTCCCTAACACAGTATTTTCCTATGGATCCTTCCAGACTAACCAGTTCTACGTTGGCAAACTAGAAAAAAATCTGCACCTGAATAATAATTTACAATAGGTCACCCTGAGGTTGGATTCACACATCGCATTCCTTGAATGCACCAAAAACCATGTTTGCAGAAAAAGCCTGTGCCCACTCGAGGGTCGACGGTCTGACTTGGGGTGTATCAGAATGTTGCACTCCCTCTAGGGGTGCACAAGGTCAGCCGGATACGGTTTCACAATTAACCCCTGTCCTCACAGGCCCAGGAAGACCCAGGGAGTGCGAGAGGAAAACCTACCCGCCCACATCCCTGAACGGCTGGGAGAGATCTGTTTGCCCACACTGGTGAAACAGAGCTCTGCCAGTCCGGTACCCGGCCACCAGTTTCTCGTTAGTTATAAGACCGGTCCATTACACACTTATAACAACTCTAACTTATAATTAGAGACTCAGAAAAACGGACACGTGAGATCGATGATCAAGACAACAGATCCACTCAAGATTTTCATCGCCTTGGGGGGCACACTAGACACACAATATATACATAGGGGTATAACTACACAGATAGTGCTCAGAGGTGCAAATACCAATATTGCTACAAACAGAGGCAGCAAGATGTGTCTATTCACCTTAGGTTGGCCTTGTGCTGGGCACACATGGGGGGGTGAGTGTGGCCTTGCTCCTGTGTGTGGATGTTCCTGGAATGCAATGCAATAGACACCACTACTGGGCCCACTTGGGCTCCGACCTAACTGTACTGGGACATACCACTTCGCACCCTCTTCACACCTTCTATCACACCCTCTCACACCCATGGGACAGTCTACACTCTCCTCCCTCTCGGGCCATGCTGGTTTTGACTTCGGACACAAAATGGATTATATCGTGGCAGGGCATTGGGACGGAACAGAGCCAGTAAAACCATTAGAACCAGATGGGCCTAAGCTACGACTTGGTACCAAACACTGGCCTACTGCTTCGTTTCTTGTGCCAGCCTTTGATTTCTCCCTTCTCGTGTTCCCTACAAATGCGTGACAGCTATGCGTCACGCAAATATGAAACTGGGGTGGACCTGTGATGCACAGTTCTTCTATTAACGGACAATCCTTTTGAGGCTCGGCCTCATGCTGGCTTTGTTTACTATGGATGGAACATTTGTTTAATTGAGTGCTTCCTCGTAACATGTGTTGCACAGTGGGGGCTGACTTTTGCAATCTGAGTGAATTTGAAGTTGGAGGGGGGGGGGACGGACTTGTTTTCCTTACACCTATGCAGTAATAAAAAACATGCGTTTTGTAGTTCCTTAGCAACATATGACATACAAGTACATCAAAATGCTGGTAAGGGTACGTCCAGACAACAAGTGAAACTTGCTCGTCAGATTCTACCGTTAGAAACGAGTATCTCATGCCGAATTTGCAGTCAGAAGTCCTAATCATTCACAATGGGGTTTGTCGGCGTGCAAAATGACTTACAAATGTTTGACGCATTTTATACAAGGTTTTAAGCCATCCCCATTGAACTGAATAGAACATTTGCCAAGTGTAATACGGCAGAATACGTTTTTTTAGAAATCGATAAAAATACGCATGGTATAATCTACAAAGTGTATTTTCTATTGAGGTCAATGGGGATTTTCTTTGTTTGAGATGAATTTTTAAAGTCGGAATCCACTTGAAGTACTCGTCATGTGCACAGAGCCTAAGGCCATGTTCACATGGCTTAAAATGGGCCGTATTTCGATCCGTAATTACACGTCGAAGTGCGCCAATTACGGGCCGAAAACGGCCCATTCAATACGGTAATTCACAGTTCTCATAGAGAACTATGGATTACGTCTCCTCTCCCCGCCCGGCGAAGCCGCCAGGCGGGAAGATAATTGACATGTGAATTACTAGCGGCGTATACGCGCCGCTAGCAGTGATTGTCTAGGGGCCGGCGAAGTGCCGGCCCCCCGCTCACTCCCCCGCTCCCGCCCGCCCCCGTCCACACGGCTTAACTGCGGGGCGTAATTTCGCCCCGCAATTACGCCGTGTGGACCTAGCCTAAGGGAGAGTGAAGCGTGCCCCTGGGTGAGCCCACTCCATACGCGGCAGGTCTTACAGCCAACAACCGGCTTCTAGCAGCTGAAATCAGAGAAAGCTCCAATCCCAACATTTTAACCCCTTAGATGCCACAGTAAACATGACTGCAGCATGTCAGTGATTAAAACAATAGTACAATAGCATTCCATTGCCTGATCGCCAGCCTCCAAAAGCAAGACAGCGAGGAGCCCAGGGCCTCATGAAGGCTTCCATGGTGCCATCTTACTACTCCTATTACACCCTGCCATCTTATTATAGGGAAACAGTGTACAAATAAAAAGGTTTAAAAAAAATTTACAAACTATTAAAAATTCAAAACAAACCTAGGTTAATTTTACAAATAAAATAAATGAAAAGCTACACATAACTATCACTGCACTGTAAAAGTTTACTTTTGACATTTTGTAGTAACAAAAAATTGGACATAAAAAGTGAGCCAAATCTGCAAAATATCCCAAAATTGTGTAAAAAAAAAAAAAACTGTACTTTAGCCCGCAAAAATAAAAATCTCACTTAGGTCTATAACTGAAGAAAAAAAAGTTATTGGTTGCAGAAAATAGTGTTGCAACGCAAATTTAATAAAAAAATATATATATATTTTTGAAACATGACAAAAATACGAAGTATTTGGGATAACCAGAATGGTACTGACCTGCAGAATATAGATTTATATCAAACAGTAAACTCCTAAACAAGAAAACCCCCACAAAAACTACAACTATTTATTTTCACGACCCATCCCATAAACAATTTTTCTTTTGTTTCCCAGTACATCATATAGTACAGTCAATGGCATCCTTAAAAAGTACATCTTGACCTGCAAAAAATAAGCCCTCATTTGTCCGTTTCAAAATTAATTCTAAAAACGCATGCGTTTTTACTGGGGTGCCGATGATCTTCATGACAACCTAGAAACCTAACAAAGGCCACTGGGCGGTCTCCACATCAGCACACCCGGAGGGCACAGCCAGACAGTATGCAACATTGGACAACTTCGGGGGCTTTGTAAGGGCACCAACCAAAATCTGCATTCCATAACACAATTAGCGCTCCTTCCCTTGTACGCTCTGCCATGCACCCATATAGCAGTTTACACCCACATATAGCGTATTGCTAAACTTTTTTTCCAGGATTCCTTACAAAAATTCAATATTTTCAGCTAAAATTGCAGATTGTTGGAAAAAAATTGATTATTTTCACAGCCTAACGCGAAAAACACTTGTGGGATCGATCTACTCACTGCACCCCTGGAAATATTCTCCCGCTTCATCGTGATGAAGCGAGAGAATAGCTCGCGAAACGCGTAATTGGAATAAAGTTTTTGTATAAATTGTTAAAACCCACTGGGTTCGTTGTAACCTAATTCAATTTAGAGCGCTCTAGCCAGACTTCCCAAACATCGATCCCGGAGAAATCTGGGATCCATTTATTTGTCTCTTCACTATTCCCGGGCGTCCCACGTGGAACACGGGCGGGAAGGAGCCGGAGCTGCCAAGGAACCGATACTATACAGACGGGAGCGGATACCGATATACGAGCTGTACCGTGTATTGAGTACCAGCCGGAGAAGGCGAGTATTATACAATTTCCCCCACCCCCGTTCTTGTCTTTGTCAATAGGCAATCAGGTGCGCTCTTTTATTACAGTACGTTACTTCACCCCGATTGCTTTCTATAATCGTCGGAGGAGAAGATTTTCTTTCTATAATCACGATGTGTCACTAATACAGCAGAGCAGGGAGGGATATGAACCGTTCACATGTCCCCCTGATCTGTTCTATTAGTATAGTCAAAGCTCCACAGACACATGGTGATTTTCGTAACAGACTTCACTGCTATCACATCTACTGATTACAGATCAGCCTCACCTCTGCTCTCTTCAATCTGTGTAGAGAGCAGGAGGGAACAGGCACACACAGGGTTAATCCACACAGACACAGAAGCCAGAGCACTACCCCTCCCTTCCCTACAGAAGCATACTGTGCGGCAGGGGTTCTGTGCTCCGACCTGTATTGAGAAGCAGATGAGTCACCAGGACTGGCAGCCAGTGAGATAAAAATCAACAGGTCGGCTGCTATAGTGATTTGAGAAGCTGATGCACTCCTACTACCAGGGATAACTCAAAATCAGTAGGACATTTGTAATGAACATATATTGCAAAGCTGCTTGTTTTTTAAAGATCTTTTAATTAAAACCCAATCATTGTAGCGAGACAACCCCTTTAAGGGACGTAAGGAGGTCTTTTTAGGGTGTCCTCAAACCCGAAATGGCGCTTAAAGAAAATAGTAATAAAAACAAGAACCCAAAGTCCAGTAGGTGCTCCTCATATTCTGATTCTTGTTGTTGATGCAAATAGTGCACTAGGGCCACATATGGGATCTTTATAAAAAAGGCAGAATTGGGAGAAATTGATGTTGATTTGCATTCCCCTGGTTAAATCTACAGTGTTCCAGTGAGCCATTGATAAAAATTGAAAATCTGAAAGAAAAAAAAAAAAGTGACATTTTGAAATTTCACTTCAACGTTGCTTTAATTTCTATGAAACACCTAATGGGTTAATAAACTTTCTAAATGCCATTTTGAATACTTTAAGAGGGGTAGTTTCATAGATGGAGTTATTTATGGGAACGTCTAAAATACAGGTCCCTCAAAGAACTGGTCCCTAAAAAAATCTTATGTTGCAAATTTTCTTGAAAAATGACAAAAATTTCCAAGCCCGCTAATGCGGCAAAAAAATAAAGAGATATTTAAAAAATGATGCCAAACCACAGTAGACATATGGCAGATGCTAGTTATAAACTATTTTGTGTGGTATAACTACCTTTCTTACACACAGAAATTCTTGAACTTGAAAAAGTTTTCTAAATTTTCACGACATTTTGATATTTTTCACAAATAAACAAGGATTGTATGGACCAAAATGTATAACTATCTTAAATCACAATGTGTCACGAGAAAACAATCTCTGAATCACATGGATAGGCAAAAGTATCATAAAGTTATTCCCACATAATGTTACGTGAGATTTCAAAAATTGAGCTCTTACAGGAAGGTTAAAACCGGCTGTGGATTACCGTAATGACAGGGACGGATTGCAGCCGTATTGGATCGCAAATCCGGTGCGCAGAACAGCTCCACTCCGCGGCCAAATAAGCCGTGTGAACATGGCCTAAGGCTGGGTTCACACGGCTTATTTAGAGGGCGTAATTACGCCCCGCAATTACGCCGTGTGGCCGGGGGCGGGAGCGGGGGGCCGACACCTCGCCGGCCTATAGACTTGCATTACTAGCAGCGCGTATACGCCGCTGGTAATTCACATGCCGGTTATCTCCCCCCGCGGCGTATTCGCCGAGCAGGGAGAGGAGACATAATCCATAGTTCTCTATGAGAACTGTGGATTACCGTAAGGCTGGGTTCACACGGCTTATTTGCAGGGACTGGGACGTATTCCAGCCGTAATTTGTGCACTCCGGCACGTAATTGCGGACTGAAATACGTCCAATTTTAAGCTGTGTGAACATGGCCTTAGGGTATATTCACACGATGTATTGCGGCGAGTAGCGTTTGCTCCAACGTACGTAATGACTTTTGGGAGCGTGCGACAACATGCGCGTACCCCCGTGGCGCTGGGGGTCCGGCAGCCCGCCGGCCCCATTGACAATCATTACTTGCGGCTAGTATTCGGCACGAATAATTGGCGTGTCACTTATCTCCCCGCGAGTACAATACGATCGGGGAGAAGAGGCGTAATCCATAGTTCTCTATGAGAACTATGGATTACCGTGATTTCGGCGAGCATCACGCCTGTATTAGTGCAAATACATGGCGAAATCCACACCAAAACTATGCCGTGTGAACATACCTTTAGGGTATGTTCACACGGCACAATTGCGGAGCGTAATTACGCCCCGCAATTACGCCGGGACTTCGGGAGCTCGCGCCGACTCCCGCGGGGCCGGCAGTCCGCCGGCCTCATAGACATTCATTATTAGCAGCGTGTATTCGGCGCTAGTAATTGACATGTCACTTTCTTCCCCCGCTGCGTATTCGCCGAGCAGGGAGAGGAGACGTAATCCATAGTTCTCTATGAGAGCTGTGAATTACCGTAATGACTGGGATGTATCTCGCCCCGTATTGAGCGCAGTACGCCACGAAATACGTCCCAATTTAAGCTGTGTGAACACAGCCTTAGGCGCAGCGTCTAAATGAATGAGAAACAGTGCCACGCACCATTCATCACTCCGATCAGGACATCGTGTGAACATACCCTAACGAATGCCGTCATGGCTGCTCTGTTATATGCAGAAAGTAATAGGAGGCTCATATTAGTCCATAATATTATGGTAAAACAGCGTACAAGAGATAGTGTCCCCTAGTGCTACAGTACTCTATGGGGACTACTATTATAATTTTAAAAAAAGTTGAAAAAAAACATTAGTGACCACATGTATGAAAACTGTCTAGGTCTAAAACTCACTCTGTTGCCCATAGCAACCAGAGCGCCCCTTTTATTTCATATAGTGCTCTGGAAAAATGAGAGGGGCGCTCTGATTGGTTGCTATGCTGAACAAAGAGAGGTTTAGATGTAAACAGTTTTCATACATGTGGCCCTAAAAGTTCAAATCCTCCCTATTTATGCCATTTTACAAATAAAGTGATAAAAAAAAATGAAAAATCCCCCTAGTTGTATGGGCACGTCCGATAAAGTCCAATCTATTAAAATATAACACTTATTATACTGTACGGTGAACACCATAGAAGAAATACCCAAAGTTTCTGGGTTTTTTTGTTTGGCCATTTCACTTCCCTAAATAACTGGAATAAAAAGCACCAAAAAATGGTACCAATAACAACTACAGTTCAGTCTGCAAAAAACGAGCCCTCACTCGGGTCCATAGGTGGGAAAACCAAACCGTTTTTGGTCACAGAAAATGGCGTTGCAGTGCACATTGAAAAAATAAAGTTTTTATTTTTTTAATTCCTTAACGCCACTATGATTTTTCTTTTCGTTGCGTTCTTTTTTTTTTTCCCTCTCAGCCTCCGTCCACGCCATAACATTTTTTATTTTTGTGTTTACACAGACATATGAGGACTTACTTTTTACAGGGCAAGATGTACTTTTTAATGGTGCCATTGACCATACCATACAATGTACTGGGAAACCCCCCAAAAAATTAATTGCGGGATGGACGTGAGGGAAAAAAAAAAAAGCAACCAGGATTTTTGCAGGGGCTTCGGTTTTGTAGACTTCACTGTTCAGTATAAATGACATTTCATCTGTATTCCGCAGGTTCTATTAAAACCATATTTGTTGAGTGTTCGTTATCTTTTACTACTTTTGGAAAGATAAAAACTTTTTCCCATGTCTTAGGGCTATGTTCATACGGTATACAGTACGGCCCGCAATTACGCGGGGTGTTTGGAATCGCGCTGATCGGGGCATACTCCCGCGGGGCGGGGGGGGGCAGCAGCCCACCGGCCCTATAGACATGCATTACTCGCGGCGCTTTCGACATGTCACTTATCTCCCCGCACGTACAATACGATCGTATTGTACGCGCAGGGAGAGGAGCCGTAATCCATAGTGCTCTAGAGAACTATGGTTACCGTAATTATGGGGCACATTTCGCTCTTATTAGAGTGCAGAACGCCGCGAAATACGTGGTGAAATGCGCCCGATAAGTCTTGTGAACATAGCCTTACATTTGCACTGCGGCGCCATTTTCGGCAACCAACAATATTTTAGTACCAATAATAACATTTTTCAATCTATGGACCTGAGTGAGGGCTTATTTTTTAGTGGGCTAAAGTGTAGTTTTTCTTGGTATTATTTTGGGAAATGTGACTTTTTGATCACTTTATATTCTAATTTTTTGGGATGCGAAATGACCCCTCCACCCAAAGAACTAAAAAAACATTTTTTTCAATCCACAGATTTAGCGCTAAAACGTTTTTTTCATCTATGGTGCTCACCATATGGGATAAATGATGATATATTTTAAACATATCTGACTTTTACAAATATGTGTTTTTTATATCATATTGGGAAAACGGTGGGAGGTAGTCAAAAGTATTTAAACATAACAAAACTCAAAATTTGCTACAGACACTGATGGCAAGTAGTTAGCATATACCATTAATGTCTGCCTCCATCTCTGGGTTCAATATCTACATTTTGAACGCAGAGGTGGACGCAACTCTCCTATAGAAATGAATGGGAGTTCTGAGAACAGCTGAAGTTTCGTTCTCAAGACAGGTGTGGGTCCTAGGTCCGAGATATACCACTCGTGAGCCCTGCGGGAAGCCACAGGCTGGGATATACCACTCGTGAGCCCTGCGGGAAGCCACAGGCTGGGATATACCACGCGTGAGCCCTGCGGGAAGCCACAGGCTGGGATATACCACGCGTGAGCCCTGCGGGAAGCCACAGGCTGGGATATACCACGCGTGAGCGCTGCGGCCAACCACAGGCTGGGATATACCACGCGTGAGCGCTGCGGCCAACCACAGGCTGGGATATACCACGCGTGAGCGCTGCGGCCAACCACAGGCTGGGATATACCACTCGTGAGCGCTGTGGGAAGCCACAGGCTGGGATATACCACTCGTGAGCCCTGCGGAAGCCACAGGCTGGGATATACCACTCGTGAGCCCTGCGGGAAGCCACAGGCTGGGATATACCACTCGTGAGCCCTGCGGGAAGCCACAGGCTGGGATATACCACTCGTGAGCCCTGCGGGAAGCCACAGGCTGGGATATACCACGCGTGAGCCCTGCGGGAAGCCACAGGCTGGGATATACCACGCGTGAGCCTGCGGGAAGCCACAGGCTGGGATATACCACGCTGTGAGCGCTGCGGCCACCCACAGGCTGGGATATACCACGCCTGAGCGCTGCGGCCAACCACAGGCTGGGATATACCACGCGTGAGCGCTGCGGCCAACCACAGGCTGGGATATACCACTCGTGAGCGCTGCGGGAAGCCACAGGCTGGGATATACCACTCGTGAGCCCTGCGGGAAGCCACAGGCTGGGATATACCACTCGTGAGCCCTGCGGGAAGCCACAGGCTGGGATATACCACTAGTGAGCCCTGCGGGAAGCCACACGCTGGGATATACCACTCGTGAGCCCTGCGGGAAGCCACACGCTGGGATATACCACTCGTGAGCCCTGCGGGAAGCCACAGGCTGGGATATACCACTCGTGAGCCCTGCGGGAACCACAAGCTGGGATATACCACTCGTGAGCCCTGGGGGGAAGCCACAGGCTGGGATATACCACTCGTGAGCCCTGCGGGAAGCCACAGGCTGGGATATACCACTCGTGAGCCCTGCGGGAAGCCACAGGCTGGGATATACCACTCGTGAGACCTGCGGGAAGCCAAGGCTGGGATATACCACTCGTGAGCCCTGCGGGAAGCCACGGCTGGGATATACCACTCGTGAGCCCTGCGGGAAGCCACAGGCTGGGATATACCACTCGTGAGCCCTGCGGGAAGCCACAGGCTGGGATATACCACGTGTGAGCCCTGCGGGAAGCCACCCAAACTGGGATATACCACAAGTGAGCCCTGCGGGAAGCCACAGGCTGGGATATACCACTCGTGAGCCCTGCGGGAAGCCACAGGCTGGGATATACCACTCGTGAGCCCTGCGGGAAGCCACAGGCTGGGATATACCACGCGTGAGCCTGCGGGCAGCCACAGGCTGGGATATACCACGCGTGAGCCCTGCGGGAAGCCACAGGCTGGGATATACCACGCGTGAGCCCTGCGGGAAGCCACAGGCTGGGATATACCACGCGTGAGCGCTGCAGCCAACCACAGGCTGGGATATACCACGCGTGAGCGCTGCGGGAAGCCACAGGCTGGATATACCCCGTGTGAGCGCTGCGGCCAACCACAGGCTGGGATATACCCCGTGTGAGCGCTGCAGCCAACCACAGGCTGGGATATACCACTCGTGAGCCCTGCGGGAAGCCACAGGCTGGGATATACCACGCGTGAGCGCTGCAGCCAACCACAGGCTGGGATATACCACTCGTGAGCCCTGCGGGAAGCCACACGCTGGGATAGACCACTCGTGAGCCCTGCGGGAAGCCACAAGCTGGGATATACCAATCGTGAGCCCTGCGGGAAGCCACAAGCTGGGATATACCACTCGTGAGCCCTGCGGGAAGCCACAGGCTGGGATATACCACTCGTGAGCCCTGCGGGACGCCCCAGGCTGGGATATACCACTCGTGAGCCCCGCGGGAAGCCACAGGCTGGGATATACCACGCGTGAGCCCTGCGGGAAGCCACAGGCTGGGATATACCACTCGTGAGCCCTGCGGGATGCCACACGCTGGGATATACCACTCGTGAGCCCTGCGGGAAGCCACAAGCTGGGATATACCACACGTGAGCCCTGCGGGAAGCCACAAGCTGGGATATACCACAAGTGAGCCTGCGGGAAGCCACAGGCTGGGATATACCACTCGTGAGCCCTGCGGGAAGCCACAGGCTGGGATATACCGCTCGTGAGCGATGCGGGAAGCCAGATGCTGGGATATACCACTCGTGAGCCCTGCGGGAAGCCACAAGCTGGGATATACCACAAGTGAGCCCTGCGGGAAGCCACAAGCTGGGATATACCACAAGTGAGCCCTGCGGGAAGCCACAGGCTGGGATATACCACTCGTGAGCCCTGCGGGAAGCCACAGGCTGGGATATACCACTCGTGAGCCCTGCGGGAAGCCACAGGCTGGGATATACCACTCGTGGGGCCCTGCGGGGAAGCCACAGGCTGGGATATACCACTCGTGAGCCCTGCGGGAAGCCACAGGCTGGGATATACCACTCGTGAGCCCTGCGGGAAGCCACAGGCTGGGATATAACCACTCGTGAGCGCTGCGGGAAGCCACAGGCTGGGATATACCACGCTTTGTAGCGCTGCGGCCAACCACAGGCTGGATAAAACCCGCGTGAGCGCTGCGGCCCAAACCCCAGGCTGGGATATACCACGCGTGAGCGCTGCGGCCAACCACAGGCTGGGATATACCACGCGTGAGCCCCGCGGGAAGCCACAGGCTGGGATATACCACGCGTGAGCCCCGCGGGAAGCCACAGGCTGGGATATACCACGCGTGAGCCCCGCGGAAAGCCACAGGCTGGGATATACCACGCGTGAGCGCCGCGGCCAACCACAGGCTGGGATATACCACGCGTGAGCGCTGCGGCCAACCACAGGCTGGGATATACCACGCCATGAGCGCTGCGGCCAACCACAGGCTGGGTATATACCACGCGTGAGCGCTGCGGCCAACCACAGGCTGGATATTTCCACCGTTGAGCGCTGCGGCCAACCACAGGCTGGATATACCACGCGTGAGCGCTGCGGGAAGCCACAGGCTGGATATACCCGTGTGAGCGCTGCGGCCAACCACAGGCTGGGATATACCACGCGTGAGCGCTGCAGCCAACCACAGGCTGGGATATACCACTCGTGAGCCCTGCGGGAAGCCACAGGCTGGGATATACCACGCGTGAGCGCCTGCAGCCAACCACAGGCTGGGATATACCACTCGTGAGCCCTTGCGGGAAGCCACAGGCTGGGATATACCACTCGTGAGCCTGCGGGAAGCCACAAGCTGGGATATACCACTCGTGAGCCCTGCGGGAAGCCACAAGCTGGGATATAACCACTCGTGAGCCCTGCGGGAAGCCACAAGCTGGGATATACCACTCGTGAGCCCTGCGGGAAGCCACAGGCTGGATATACCACTCGTGAGCCCTGCGGGAAGCCACAAGCTGGGATATACCACTCGTGAGCCCTGCGGGAAGCCACAAGCTGGGATATACCACTCGTGAGCCCTGCGGGAAGCCACAGGCTGGGATATACCACTCGTGAGCCCTGCGGGAAGCCACAAGCTGGGATATACCACTCGTGAGCCCTGCGGGAAGCCACAGGCTGGGATATACCACTCGTGAGCCCTGCGGGAAGCCACAAGCTGGGATATACCACTCGTGAGCCTGCGGGAAGCCACAACTGGGATATACCACTCGTGAGCCCTGCGGGAAGCCACAAGCTGGGATATACCACAAGTGAGCCCTGCGGAAGCCACAGGCTGGGATATACCACTCGTGAGCCTGCGGGAAGCCACAGGCTGGGATATACCACTCGTGAGCCTGCGGAAGCCACAAGCTGGGATATACCACTCGTGAGCCCTGCGGGAAGCCACAAGCTGGGATATACCACAAGTGAGCCCTCGGGAAGCCACAAGCTGGATATACCACAAGTGAGCCCTGCGGGAAGCCACAGGCTGGGATATACCACTCGTGAGCCCTGCGGGAAGCCACAGGCTGGGATATACCACTCGTGAGCCCTGCGGGAAGCCACAGGCTGGGATATACCACTCGTGAGCCCTGCGGGAAGCCACAGGCTGGGATATACCACTCGTGAGCCCTGCGGGGAAGCCACAGGCTGGGATATACCACTCGTGAGCCCTGCGGGAAGCCACAGGCTGGGATATACCACTCGTGAGCGCTGCGGGAAGCCACAGGCTGGGATATACCACGCGTGAGCGCTGCGGCCAACCACAGGCTGGATATACCCCGCGTGAGCGCTGCGGCCAACCACAGGCTGGGATATACCACGCGTGAGCGCTGCGGCCAACCATAGGCTGGGATATACCACGCGTGAGCGCTGCGGCCAACCATAGGCTGGGATATACCACTCGTGAGCCCTGCGGGAAGCCACAGGCCGGGATATACCACGCGTGAGCGCTGCGGGAAGCCACAGGCTGGATATACCCCGTGTGAGCGCTGCAGCCAACCACAGGCTGGGATATACCACGCGTGAGCGCTGCGGCCAACCACAGGCTGGGATATACCACGCGTGAGCGCTGCGGGAAGCCACAGGCTGGGATATACCACGCGTGAGCCCTGCGGGAAGCCACAGGCTGGGATATACCACGCGTGAGCGCTGCGGGAAGCCCACAGGCTGGATATACCACGCGCGAGCGCTGTCGGCCAACCACAGGCTGGGATATACCACGCGCGAGCGCTGCGGCCAACCACAGGCTGGGATATACCACGCGTGAGCGCTGCGGCCAACCACAGGCTGGGATATACCACGCGTGAGCGCTGCGGCCAACCACAGGCTGGGATATACCACGCGTGAGCGATCCGCCCAACCACAGGCTGGGATATACCACGCGTGAGCGCTGCGGCCAACCACAGGCTGGGATATACCACTCGTGAGCGCTGCGGCCAAACACAGGCTGGATATACCCCGCGTGAGCGCTGCGGCCAACCACAGGCTGGATATACCCCGCGTGAGCGCTGCGGCCAACCACAGGCTGGGATATACCACGCGTGAGCGCTGCGGCCAAACAGGCTGGGATATACCACGCGTGAGCGCTGCGGCCAACCACAGGCTGGATATACCACGTCACACTGATATCACACTGTAGTCAGGTGAGGGGGGGCACATAGTTTGCTGCTTTAACTCTTCACTTTCCTGTCTGGTTTGCCTCCTGCAGAACTTTTAACATTAACAGAAAGTTTTGCAGGATGTATGGTTTAGTCTACTGCAGGGCGACCTACCTACGATAATTGTGACCAGAGACAAGGTTTCATAGGGTATCGCTTGAATGACAATACACTGCAGTGCACAAGTACCGTAGTATATTGTACCAGCGATCACTTATACAAATACCCAGGTGAGACAGAAAAAAAAAAAAATTTAAATCTACATTATTTTTAAAATGTTACCGCCATAAAAAATGTCTGAATTGTGTTTTTGTGTCGTCACCAAACTTTTGCACTAAAATTGGAATTAAAAAGGTGGAAAAGCCCTAAAATGGAAAATGATACAAAAAAAATCCCTAAGCCCATAACAACCTGCCCCTGACACAGCTGAGCTGCCAGAAAGAGGTTATTAGTCTAAGAAAAAACTGGTAAAAAAACCCATTAAACACTCTTTATAAATCTGGTATCGACAGAATTCTACAGACACACAAAATAAAGGTAACGTGTCATTAATATCACATAGTAAGTTTCCACAAAAATAAACCCCAAAAAACTAGTTGTCCCCGTTCAGGTATTTTTATGGTGCACACTTTCCCCCACTTAGAACTTTTTTGCGGTTTCCCAGTATATTCTATAGTACAGTGAATAACACCACTAGAAAGTACACCTTGTCCTGCAAAATAAAAGCCCTCATATGTCTATGTAGGTGGAAAAATAAAAAGTTATGACTCTGGGAATGTGAGGAGGGAAAAATGAGTGTAACAAAAAAAAAAAAGCTCCATCAGGAAGGGATAAAGAATCTGACCGGTACTTTGTCATCTTGGTTTTGGGGGACGGTTCAGTCAGGGTTTGTGGACCCATCCTTCTAACCATTGAACAGCACACCTTCCACAGGAAAACTGGGCTGAAAATTGTGCATGTGTTGAGTTTTCCAGAACGGCAGCAGTGTGAAAATCCACTCAGCGGGAAAAAAAAACCGCGCAGTGAAGACTAATGATAATAATAAGGCTATATTCACACGATGTATTGTGGCGCGTACAGTACATCGTATGTCTTGGGAGCTCGCGCTGATCAGCGCGTACTCCCGCGGCGGGGGGGTGCAGCACGCCAGCCCCATAGAATGCATTACAGTAATAAGTGACATGTCACTTATCTCCCCGCGCGTACACTACGATCGGGGAGAGGAGGCGTAATCCATAGTTGTCTATGAGAACTGTGGATTACCGTAATTTCGGCACGCATCTCCCTCGTATTAGAGCGCAAATACGCGGTAAAAAGCGTGCCGAAATTACGCCGTGTGAACATACCCTGATAATCTTTAGTTATATAGCGCCAACATATTCCGCAACACTTTACAAATTTACTACTGGGGGAATTTCCTGGTAAAGTCTATGGGGATGGTTGACGGTCGGTTGTCAGATCCTAAAACCATCTAAAACACGATGACCCCCTTGCCGTGTGGACGGCCCCTCAGCCTCCGCCACCTACTAGCATGACAGCACATATCACTGGAAACCTGAGGGTGCTGGCAGGTGATCACTGAGGGGAACACCCGCTCTGGAAAGAGGGGCCCAGCTACCACCACTTTAGGACACCGGTTAATGTAGTGCACTACAAGTCCCAGCAGTCCTGGCTGTCAGTGCACTACTCCTATGACAGATGGGCAGCTCTCCCTGCTGCGCGCTCACGTGACGCGCGCCCCCGCCTATGAAGAATAGAGCAGCACTCACATTAGACGTTGGGACGCTCCAGATGCCCCGCTCCGGTACCGCTTCTACATCACACAGGCCCAGCCACACAACCGTCAGTGCAAGAAGACGAGAGACGTGGGCGGACACCATATTGAAAGCGACTCCTCAGACAGCAGCGCTTTGTCTTGTTCCTCCTCCTCTGGAGTGAAGCTCGGTCACTGCTCCCCGCACCTACCCGGACCCTGCTCACCTGGCGGGCTGTGACATCACGGCTGTACCTGGAGGAGGAGGGGGACAGTTTCCTGAACGCCCCTTTGTCATGGCCACATTGTACACGGAGTTTTGGTTATGATTTTGCATACAGTTCTCTTTCCAGAAGAGGAAAGTTAGATATAAGGGTTTTAAAAAATATTTCCCTAAATTTTACTCCTTTCCGCCATGGTTTTCCCTAGACCCCAAAGGGGGATCCAATTCTAAGTTATTGTCCCCCAAATAAATTTCGCCGGGGAAAGGGTTTACGTTTAGGGTGTATTGCTCTCTTTTTGTTTAAAAAGGGGCGGGGAAAGTTTTTGGGGAAAAAGGGGGGAAGGGGGGGCCATTAGTCCCCCCCTTTTTTAAGGATGGGAACTCTTGTTGTGGGGGGTGGTTTTGGGCCTTTTTTTTGGCAAAAAAGGTTGCCGGCCCACCAAAAATTTTTTTTTTGCAAAATTTAACGCGGACTTTTTTGGGAAAACCTTTGGGGGCCCTACGGCCGCCTTTCGGGGGCCCCCCCCTTAAAAAAAATTCCGGTTCCCAAGGGGTTGGGGGGGGTTGGGATTTTCCAAACCACCCTTTTCCGGGTTTTTGGGGGTGTGGGTTTAAAAAGACCCCCTTTTTAAAAAATTAATTTTTCAATAATTAGTTTAACGGCCCCCCGGTTCTTCCCACTGGGGGAAATTTACCCGGGGGGATTTTTTTGTTTTGGGTTTTTGGGGGGAGTAATTTGGGCCCCCCCTTAAAAACCCGGGGTTTTTGGGGGTTTTTTTTTTTGTGCATGGTTTTTGGCGGTTTGGTTTTTCCAGGGTTGGGGGAAAACGGGCCCCCCGAAAAAAAGGGGGGGAATTTGTTTTGGATTATAAAGTTTTTTTAAATTTTTGGGACCCTTTTCATTCGTTTTTTTTTTTTTTTTTTTCAGCCCTTTTTTTAAAAAGAAAGGCCAAAAACCCCAAGCATCCAAAAAAAAAAAAAGGGTGAAAGTTTTACCTTTTTTTTTAAAGGGCTGTGGTTTTTGTTTAAAAGTTTGCGCAAAAAAAACAGGGCGGTTTTTTTGGGTTTTTTTGCCAAAAAGGGCCCTACAAATTTTTTATGGGGAAGGGGGACGAAAAAACTCAAACACCGGCGTATTATACAAAATGTTGTATACTACGCGGCACCCAAAAACCCAGGGAGAGAAAAAACAACCCGTGGAGACTACTGGGGGCCCTTTTTTTTTTATTAAAAGTCTATTTTGGGGGGGGCCTTTAATGAATTTAAATTTTTACCTTTAGAATACAATTTTTTTTGGAACATAGCCAAAAACACAGAAAAAATGGACGTTTTTGTTTGCAGTGGAGACATAGCCTAAAAGTAGCAAATCACTTGTTTTTGTGTCTCTGTACTCTGATACCCCTCATTTTTTCCCCCCATCAACGGATCAGTGGGGGAGCGCAAATTTTTTTTCAGGTTGGTTTTTTTTTGGTTTCCCGTTTTTGGGGAAATTTCACTTTTCCCCCACTTTTTTAAAAATACAATTTATTATTTATTTTACCACACAAAATATATATATATAAATATATTAAATAAAACAATTAATATATATATGATAAAATTATATATTCTACAAAAACCATTTATTATAACCAAAGTTAAAATATATTCCCACACACTTTTTTTATATAATTCAATTAAAAAATATATATTTATTTTACACACTTTTTTATATACTACTGTCATAATATATATATTCTACACACTTATATAATACACTGTCATATATATATATATTCTACACACACTTATATATACACTGTAATATAATATATATTATTCTACACACTTATATATACACGTAATATATATATATATATATTCTACACACTTTTATATATACATTGTCATATATATATTCTACACACTTTTATATATACACTGTCATATATATATATATATATTCTACACACTTATATATACACTGTAATATATATATATATATATATATTCTACACACTTATATATACACTGTAATATATATATATATATTCTACACACTTATATATACACTGTAATATATATATACATATATATATATATATATTCTACACACTTTTATATATACACTGTCATATATTTATATATTCTACATACTTATATATATACTGTAATATATATATATATACTATATATATTATATATATTATATAATATATATATTCATCTACACACTTATATACACTGTCATATATATATATATATATATAATATATAAATATTATATATATATATATATATATATATTCTACACACTTATATATATACACTGTAATATATATATATATATATATATTATAAATATATATATATATATATTCTACACACATATATACACGTAATATATATATATATATTCTACACACATATATACACAGTAATATATATATATATATTCTACACACTTATGTATACACAGTAATATATATATATTCTACACACTTATATATACACTGTAATATATATATTCTACACACTTTTATATATAACACTGTAATATATATATATATATTCTACACACTTTATATATACACTGTAATATATATATATATTCTACACACTTTTATATATACACTGTTATATAAGTATATATAATTTTATATTATATATATTATATATATATATATATATATATATATATATATATATATATTACACACTTGTATATATCTACTGTTTATAGGCAGGGCTGTGGAGTTGGTACCTATTTTGAAGGGGATGGACTCGTCATAAAATGGACTGACTCCGACTCCCAAAATATATAAGTTGGTCAATGTGTGCAAAGAGCAAGAGGAATTGGGTCCGGCCAGTGCTATTGCTCCCATATCTTCAGCCTCATCACATGAGGAGTGTAATTGATGACATGGAGCAGGCAAAGCGCCTGCCCCAGGGGAAAAGATTCTGCTCCCATGGCAAACAGTTTCAGCAGAATTTTTCACCTGCTTCAAAGAAGTAGAAAGTTCAACCATTCATCAGAACTGACTGTGCCTGAGGCAATTCCTTGATACCCTGATATTGTTAGAGATGTTGCCCCTGTGATCACCGATTTGCCCCCAACCCAAGTTAGTGTAGAGAGGCCGTTCTCTAGCCTGGAAATAATGAGATCAGATGTGAGGTCATGTATGCAGGATCTGATGAAGCAATACTATTTCTCAGAACAAATTCAGAGACTTAAAGGGGTTTTGCCACGATGTAATGTTGACGTAGGATTCTCCAAAATGGGTATTTAATCACTTTTCTAAATATGTGATTACAAAAAAGTGAAGCCTGTGAGAGCTACAGCTTTCTTTACAAGCCCTTAGTTACTTAAAAGTTTGCATTAGATACGACCAGGAGAGCTGACAGGCTTCCCTTGCGTTGTCTGCACTTCTTATCTGCTGACAGGGAACATGGATGAGCTTCCAAAGGACTGTGGAGAAAGTGCAGTGTATGAGGCTTTAGGCTGTATAGACAATCCACTGTTTGTAATGTTATTATTTGAGTGAACATTGCAGACGCTCCCTTATTTCTCACTCTGTGCTCCTCGCTGCTCAGCACCCTCCCTCTCCCCTCTGCAGCGTTCATTATTTCTTTATATTTTCTCCTCAGCCAGATAAGAGGAAAGCAACTCACTTCGTGGCAAAACCCCTTTAACAAATGTTCCTGCAGTGTTTTGCATATTTACAATTTTTTTTGTGTTCTAAAGTCATATCAAATAAATATATTTTACACTGACAAGCAAAATGGTAAAATTTTTTTGAACTTGTGACTTTCAGGCTCCATATCTCTCCATCCACTACAGCTTTGTACATGAGGCTACTGTAATTTTATATACAGTCATCTTACCCATCTTATACATAAATGTGACTTGCAAGTATTGAGCATCTGCTCAGTTCTGCAGATTATTTCCTGTAACTGCATTGTTACTGTTTTGCTCCTAAAAATCAATTATTTTGTTAGTATTTGGGAAATCCACCTTTGGCTTTCAATACTGCCTGAATCCTTCTGGGCTCTGGATCAGATTCAAGCATATCTTGACCAAAATCTGATCTCAGGTCTCTTCTACTGGACTTGGATACAAATACAGCTTTTTCTTCAACCCTACCCACAAGTGTTCAAAAGATCAAAACTTTGTTACCCTTTTGCTTGTCATTGTCTGTTCTACCTAAATAGCTTGATTATTGTATCATAAGGTGATTAACAGCCGGATTTACCATTTTACTACAGTAAAGTTATCACTTAAAGGGGTTGTCTCGCTACAATGATTGGGTTTTAATTAAAAGATCTTTAAAAAACAAGCAGCTTTTGAAAATAAATGTTCATTACAAATGTCCTACTGATTTTGAGCTAGCCCTGTTAGCAGGAGTGTATCAGCTCCTCAAAATCTCTATAGCAGCCGAAACCCGTTGATCCTTAATCTTACTGGCTGTCAGGTCTGTATGACTCATCACCTTTGAAGACAGTTTGGAGAAAAGAGCCCCTCCCGCACAGAATGCTTTTGTAGTAGAGGGAGGGGGGAGGGAGGACTCTGGCATCTGTGTCCGTGCTGTCTGGATTAACCCTTGTGTGTCCCTGCTTCCTCCTGCTCTCTACACAGATAGATGTGACAGCAGTGACCCCGTCTGTTACTATAATCATATATGTCTTTGGAACTGTGACTATACTAATACTATACAGTTCAGGCATGTGAATACTTTATGCTCCCTGTATTAGTGAGACATCCTGAGTAAAAGTCACACTTCCCTTGTTGTTGCTGGAGATGTGGAGACTTGTAAGCTAAGCAGGGGGTATAGAACACATGAAATCCCCTCTGCTCTATTAGCACACCATTCACATTCCTCTCTACACTCATAGATCAGCCCTCTCCTGCAACAGACCTAGCAGGCACACACGGGGGTGAACTCTGGCAGCAAACCCCCTCCCTCCCCCCCCCTGTATAGAAGTTACGTAGCTGCCTGTGTGCTGATGGGAGGGGGGAGAGGGAGCAGAAGAGACAGACAAGCTAGCACGCCCCTCAGTTCAACTTACCAGGGACACTGACAGGCTGAAAGCTCGTAATGAGACAACTCCTTTAAACATGCGCCATGTATGAGGGAGTCGGGAGTTTGGGAAATTGAGGAGTCGGAGTCGGGGCTTTGGCTTGCCGACTCCACAGCCCTGTTTATAGGTAGAATGAATGAAAACCAGTAATTCTGCCAATGGTTTTTTTTAACCAGTACCTGACCAGGAGGTTTACTCACTGTCCTGACCAGGCTCATTTTCCTTAGTACACAGGGGCATGAACTCTATAAGGCTGTGTCTACAGGGCAACTACTTCTTTCCTCTATCACATCCTGCTCTCAGGGCAGCATAAACCATATGACAGGTTCCTTTTAACCCCTTAAGGACCACAACGTTTTTTATTTTTCGACCTACTAAGACACGAGGTCTTTTATTTTGCGGGAAAATATGTACTTTCTAATAGTGTTATTCACTGTACTATAGAATATACTGGAAAAACCGCAAAAAAAATTCCAAGTGGGGCAACATTTGAAAAAAAACCGTACTTGTGCCATGTTTGCAGGTGTTTTTTTTTTTATGGTGTTCACTCTCTGGTATAAATGATGTTCTCTGTATTCTGCAGGTTGATACAATTCTGGCGATACCAAATATGTAGGGTTTGTAGTACTGTAAAAAAAATCCAAACATTTTCTATTCTTTGTGCCACGGTGCCATTTTCTGCGACTAATAACTTTGTTGTACTTCCTTCTATAGACCTGAGTAACGATGCATTTTTTGTAGGATGAAGTGTACTTTTTATTGGTACCATTTTGGGATAGATGCGACTTTTGTGATCACTTTTATTCAGATTTTTAGGGAACGTGGAATGACCAGAAAACCACAATTTTAGCGTTTGGAATTTTTTTCCTCAGCGGTGTTCAGCATACAGGATAAATGATGTTATATTTTGATTAGCATTTTTTGGACGCGGCAATACCAAGTATGTGTAAATATTTTATTATTTAAGTTTTTTTATTTGTAAAATGGCAAAAGGAGGGGGATTTGAACTTTTAATATATTTTTTTACACTTTAATGGGAATGTGTCATCAAAAAACGACTTTTTGTTTAACTCATGTTTTTATGTTAAACACATGTTTTAGGAATTTTTGCTTCACCACTAGGGAGCAAGATCGTTTGTATAGCCTATTCCATTGTAAAGACAATGCATTAGGGTGTACAAAGATTGCGGCTTTATTACTTCTTGCCACCATGTTAACCATACATGCCAACTCTCCCGCTTTTGCCCGGGGGGGCTCTTTAACTGACCGCGGCGAAAGAGTAGCGCTGCTACTTTGGCGCCGCCGGGCCGTTCCCACAGGTGGGTGAAGCGGCTGCTGCGCCCGCTTCTCCCGCCCGGAGTCTGCTGTGCAGGAGGAGGCAGGAGGGGTCGCTCCCTCCTCCCTTCTCCCCCTGTATGTACAGCGCCGGTGCGCGCCGTACATACAGGTCAGCGGCGCAGGGGGAAGTGACGCGCGGCTGCTCTCACTTCCCCTGCGTCGCTGAGGAGATCGTCCGGAGCGCCCGCGCTGCAGGAGCTGGTCAGGTGGGTAGGCTTTTATTATTTTTTTTTAGGGGGGCATCTACCTGGCAACAGAGGGGGAAATTCTACCTGGCAAACAAGGGGGCACTCCCAGGCAAACATGGGGGCACTACCTGGCAAACAATGGGGCACTACCTGGCAACAGAGGGGGCACTACCTGGCAAAAAATGGGGACACCTACCTGGCAAACAATGGGGGCCCCTACCTGGCTCACAATGGGGGCACTACCTGGCTAACAATGGGGGCACTACCTGGCTAACAAAGGGGGCACTACCTGGCTAACAAAGGGGGGCACTACCTGGCTAACAATGGGGGGGCACTACCTGGCTACAGAGGGGGCACTACCTGGCTACAGAGGGGGCATCTACCTGGCTAACAAAGGGGGCATCTACCTGGCTAACAAAGGGGGCATCTCCCGGGCTACAAGGGGGCATCTACTTGGTACAAGGGGGCATCTACTTGGCTACAAGGGGGCATCTACTGCCTGTAAGGGGCACTACCTGGTTTATGGGGGGGGCTACTACCTGGCTACTGCCGCCCACTACAATCTCCTGCTTTTCAAAATTTCAAAAGTTGGCAACTATGATGTTAACCAATAAGGGCCCCGACCGGAGTGAAGAATGATGCACAGCACCATTTCTCATTTGTTCACTTCTCTCTGAAATGTGGAGATCTGAAAAGGCACCAAGAAAGGTAACAATAGAGTAGGTTCCCATCTGTGTTGAGGTCGCCTTGACATCGGCAGGTGGGTTTAATAGATTGTAAGCTCTCGTGAGCAGGGCCCTAATACCTCGTTTCTCATTTGTAAGTTCTTTTTAATGTGTAATGTCTGTATGTACACCCTCTAAATTGTAAAGTGCTGCGGAATATGTTGGCACTATATAAATAAAAATTATTATTATTATTACAGTTTTGATCAAAAATGTACACAAAGAACCTTAAGTTTTCATGTATCTAAAGTAGCAGAAATGCTTTTCCAATAATTCCTAAGTATCCTTTGACTGTTTTTTAGTGCTGTTGTTGATATTGAATTGGGTTAGTATACTGGCACCAGTTACAGAGGAAAACAATCCCCTGCACTGACTCAGAGCTGATCTGGCTCTGATAAGACACAACAGCCCCATTCACTTGACCGCCAGTGTCAGGAGGCTTCCTGCCTTTCTGTATACAGCACTCATTGATCACTGTATATGCACTGATAGGGAAGGTAATCAGCCATCCCTCTCTAAACATCTCAGTGGAGAGCTCGGCTGTTGCTGACAGCAGGCTCTCCACTGCTGCAGCTTCACAATTAGGGTATGTTCACACGGCTTATTTTGCGTATTTGCACGCGCATTTCACCGTGTATTCCGCTTTATATGTGGTGAAATGTGTGCCGCAATTATGGTAATTCATAGCTCCCATAGAGAACTATAGATTACACATAGTCTCCCCGCACGTACGATATGATCGTATTGTATGCGCGGGGGGAGAATTAACATGTGAATTGTTCGCGACTATGGAATTACACGCTGAGTAGTGCGTGGTTCCAAAACACACGGCGTATTGTGGCGCGTACTATACCCTTCGTGTACAGCTGCAATCTCCGCACTTACTTTACAGAACTTCTATGCAGGGATACATTGTAGAAGGGTCTTCTCTCCTTTCATATCTGTGTATTAGGACATGTTCACACGACGTCATTTTGTCGCATATTTGCGTTCTAATACGAGTGAGATGCGCACCAAAATTACAGTAGTCCATAGTTCTCATAGAGAACTATGGATTACGCCTCCTCTCCCCGCTCGTACTATACGATCGGATTGTACGCGCAGGGAGAAAAGTGACATGTCAATGGGGCCGGTGGGCTGCTGGCCCTCCCCGCGTGGCACGGGAGTACGTGCGTATTAGTGCAAGCTCCCGAAACACACGATGTACTGCGGCGCGTACTGTACATCGTGTGAACGTAGCCTTAGGCCTCGTTCACACGGCTTATTCTGGGATGTAATTCAGTCCGTAATTACGTGCCGGAGTGCGCCAATTACGGTCTGAATCCGTCCCAGTAACTACGGTAATGCACAGTTCTCATAGAGAACTATGCATTACGTCTCCTCTCCCTGCCCGGCGAATCCGCCGGGCGGGGAGATAATTGACATGTGAATTACCAGCAGCGCATACGCGCCGCTAGCAATGACTGTCTATGGGCCGGCGAAGTGCCGGCCCCCCGCTCGCTCCCCCGCTCCCGCCCCTACGGCGTAATTGCGGGGCGGAATTACTCCCCGCAGTTAAGCCGTGTGAACATAGCCTTAGTGTTATTGTATTTGTCCTCTATGTACCTAAATCTCTTGGCTTGTACAGCTCCCTGGAATTAATGGTTATCTAAAATAATAAATGACCACCGCCTAGATGTTTGTAGTCATTGATCAGTTGTCTTGCAGTTACATAAACCGTGCTGGTTAAATTTAATAGTATTTTTTTAATTTTTTTTGCAGAGTATAATAATAATGTAAGAATAATAATGTAAACTTTTTTGCTGACAGACATCTCAGAGGAATAGGGTAGCCATGCGGGGCTGAGCAAGGGAAACTGTTTCCAGTGTCTAACTGCTTAGATGCCATGGATACTAATACCAATGGCGTCTAAGAGGTTAAACTGCCAGGCTCAGAGTCCTCTCTGGCAGGAGCCAAACTACATGTGTCCCATGGGTATAATGGCAGTCCCCGTGGGACCATTATGTCATTTCCATCATTCATTCATTGTAAACTATGTGGATACTAACACTGATATCTAGTGTGATCGCTATGTGTAGCACAGGCAGAAGCTAGACAGCCTGAATGTAACTCAGTAAGGTCCTGGTAGGTTGTCACATGTATTTGGAGCTATGCTGGCTTCAACTTACAGCTGCTGGAGGGTCCATAGAGTGAACAAAATGGTCGAGGTGATCCAACAAATGCTCAAATAGGTTCAAGTTGTTACGGACAGCGGTAGTGGATCCGCTGGACCACCACAAGCGGTGGTATAAGCCACGCCAGGGAGCGGAGTCTGAGTAGAACCCGGTTTTCACCAGAGCCCGCCGCAAAGCGGGTTGGACTTGCTGCGGCGGGAAACTACCAGGTTGCTTCCACTGACGTGACTTGCTTGTGGTGGCAGCCAAGGGTGAGCGTGGTACAGAATCGTTAGGCGTAGTCGTGGACAGGCGGAAGTGTCAGGGCAGGCGGCAAAGGTTCGTGGTCCATAGTCGTAGCAAGAGGGTCAGGGCAGGCTGCAAAGGTTCGTGGTAAATAAACGTAGCAAGAGGGTCAGAACACTGAAGACACTAGAACGCACTTCCAAAGCTTTCTTTATAGGCTATGGGCATAATAGATCCGGCAAGGAAGTGCCAAGGCGGAACCAATATATAGGACCAGCGGCAGGCAATTAACCAATTACTGGCGTGCTGGCCCTTTAAATTTCAAAGAACTGCGGCACGCGCTAGGGGGACAGCATACTGCAGCCGGCAGAGAGCCGCGCAGGGACAGGAGCGCGGCTAGGTAAGTCCAGGCTCTCGTGCGCACAACTAAAAACATCCAAGAATGGCTAAGAGCAAAGCATTGGACTATTCTGAAGTGACTTCTATGAGCCTTGATCCAACTTATATTGAACATCTGTGGAAGTGTGAGAAACATGGATGGAGAAGACACCCTCACACCTGAAACGATTGGAGTAGTTTGCTCACGAGGAGTGGGGCAAAATACCCGTGGACAGGGGCAAAAGACTCATTGAGAGTTACAGAAATCATATTCAGTGATTGCCTCAAATGGTTGTGTGACAAAATATTGAGGTTAGGTACCATTATTTCTGTTCAGGCCAGTTTCATTAGTTTATATTTAAAAAATTTCAGTTAAATCTTAATTCAAAAGCAATGTTTGAATTACATCAGTAGATTTTAATTTACTTTTTGTCAGCCTTAAAGAGGAACTATCACCTCCAGGGAAACTTTATGAAGTAACAGGAGTCTAAAATACAAACACTTCCTTAAATATGCTTCATTAGGGAAATCAAAGCATTTCACCTGTAATTCTGTTTTTTAAAAAGCGCTGGCCCTTTAAGACAACTCTGAAGTCGGGCCAAGTCCGCACCTGATGCACCTTGATTGATGATAATGTTTACAGTTGTATCAAATCCCCTGCCTCTGAGCTGGGAGAGTCCACTGTGTAGGGAGGAGCTTGTAAGTCTATATCATGTGCACACTGATAAACTCTGGGCTGCTATGTCTGTGCTGGATATAAAACTAGCAGGAGTGTAATGTAGATGCCTGTAAACCCTGTCTCTCTGTGTTCTCAGTGTGCTGTGCCGGCTGCAGTGTATGTACTGTTCGCCTCAGATCACCCTGTACAAGCAGCTATATCCTCAGCTCCCCCTGCACAGTTGGTATCTCACAACAGAAAGAATCCCTGCTACATACAGAGCTCTAAGAAAGTAAGTAAAATCTGTCCCTCTGTAAAACTGAAATGAGCCTTCTGCATTGCTTATGACATGAAATAGAATAAAGTCTTATAATTTCATCTACTACTATATTTTGTGTGTTTGTATGAAGGTGATAGGTACTCTTTAAAGGGGTTTTGCCACGATCTAATGTTGACGTGGGATCCTCCAAAATGGGTATTTAATCACCTTTCTAAATATATGTAATTAAAAAAAGTGAAGCCTGTGACAGCTACAGCATTAATTACATGCCCTTAGCCTCCTGACAGTTTACATTAGACACGACCAGGAGCTGATATGGCCTAGTTTGCGTGGTTTGAACTTCTTATCTGTTGGCAGGGAACATGAACGAGCTTTATAGGGACTGTGGAAAAAAGTCTCTGTCTCCTATTAAGAAAACCGGGTTTTAATGTAATTATCAGAGCAAAGATTGAGAAAACTCCCCCACTCAGCCCTTCTTTCCCCACTCATCCAACTTACAGCTTTTAATGGACTTGGTTAAAATTTTACTGTGTGTCCTGTATAGAGTATTCGGTGGTTGTAATGTTTTTTTCTGTGTAAAGATTGCAGTCGCTAACTTTGCTCAATTCTCAGCCCTTCTTCCTCCCTGAGTCCAGCAGTTTGTGAAGGAATGAAAGAAACCTGCCTGCCCGGAGCTAATCTTCTCTCCTGAGCAGATAAGTGAGAGAAAACAAAACCCATTAACTTGTGCACAATAGTTCTCCTCTGTGATTTAGCAAAACAATGTTTGCTCAACTAGAGAGACTGAGCCTTGGGAACGTGCATGGGAGGTGAGGTGATGACATCACAGAGGAGGCACTTGTTTTTTTAAACACAGAAACACAACGCCCCTCTTTTCAAGGCTCAAGTTCAGCCCGTTAGCTGAGGAAATCACTTCTTGGCAAAACCCCTTTGGCCTGGTTCAAACGGCTTATTGCAGGGACGGATTTCGCCCCGCAATTACGCCGGCCCCATAGACTGTCATTGTCTACGGCGCGTACGTGCCGTAAATAATGTACATGTCACTTTCTCCCCGCCCGGCAGATTCGCCGAGCGGGTAGAAGAGACGGAATCCATAGTTCTCTATGAGAACTGTGGATTACCGTAGTTACTGGGACGGATTGGAGCCGTATTGCAACCCAAATACGGCACGCAATACGGCTCCAATCCGCGCCCAAATAAGCCGTGTGAACATGGCCTTTAAGTTAATTCAGTGACTATTGTGGGGTTTTCTTTCTTTAACAGAAGGATACCAACAGTTTTGTCCACATGTATTTGTATTATATTTGTATCATTGGATGCCATGTGGGCAACTGTTGAAGAAGGTTGTAGTGCTACATTTATTATACTGTGTGGTGCTTTGTGTCTTAGATTGGCAATTTGCACCCAAACTACTAGCAAATATGCTTTACACAATGTTTGTTATATGTTATAGACCGTTTTTAGACACTTATGCACTTGTCTGACAAAGACGTACGACCTCAATAGAAGGGTATGGTTTTATGGTAAGGGCATGTCTCCAAAGCACGGGTTTTCGGCTGGTTATTCAGGTGGTTTGCGGTTTTGCAGACCGCATGAAAAACCGGCCAAAAATGAGCACAACGGGGCTCTATGGAAAACCTGTGCAGCAGTCCCCACTGCACGGGTTTTCCGCCCGACGGGTTTTCCACCTGCGGGCCGCCCGCAAAACATTCTACATGCACATTCTTCCATCCGGTTTTCGGACAGAATCTGTGCATGTGAAGGGGGAGGGCTTTTCTCTGCTCAGCGCGGAGAAAAGCCCCCCCTTCCCCTCCCCACGGCACACAAACCAGATAAACCGACCGGTATTTGTCCCTTTCCGTGTGAACGCACCCTAAGGGGGCAAAGCTTAGCAAGTGCCAGACGAAATGCACTAAAATTTGGCTGCAGTTAGTGGCATAAGGTAAGCTAACTTATAAAAGGTGTAAAGTTAGACTAGACAGTTCTAACATGTGCCAGATTTATCAACACGATGATAAATGTAGCCCAGTGTAAGACTGTCTAATCTACATTTACACTGCCTAAGAGTTAGACAGTATTGATAGATCTTCCCTATTGTTTCTTGAAATTAGACTCAAAATACAGTTTTACATGCCCTACTGATTTGTGGTACATGTGATAGGAGGATCCAACAAATATCATGAACATTTTTACCGGTTGGCTGTACAGTTGCGCCTCTCTATAGTACAGGCTGGTACTACTTGCTCTGTACTACTCTTTACATGCGACAGGAGGGGCTGCTCCTTTGGGCACCAAGTGAGGGCAGCTTCATTTTCTTTTTTTCCAGTACATTGGGCCACATTTATCAAACGGTAAAACTGTCTTTGTAATGGTCAAGATGTGCATTTCTAGATGTTATTGGTGCCAGCAGCCATTGCTGAGGAAATTCAGGAGCCAAGGCACATGCAACCTTTATGGTGATTTTATGGTCATCCAGACTGGTACAGGTACTGCTACTTTTACACTATGAATCTTCAATCACCTTACTGTGATGTTTTCTGTGCTATTTTGCCCTGTAAACTTACAAGCCCAAAAATTAATTGTTGTGTTTTGTGACCAAACACAGATCCCCTTCGGTTACCTGATCTCTTAAGGGCTTTTTCCTCCACTGCAACAAAAAACATCATTTTTTTTTAAAAGCTTTTTTTTTTCTTTTTCAAAAAACCCCGACTAAAAAAGGGGCCCCAATAGTTTTTTAATAGTAAAAATTTTCGTAATCCCCCCACAGAATTTTTTTTTTTTTTTCTAGTCTTTTTTTTTGCTGCCGGCCCTTTTTTTTATTTTTTTTTTTTTTTTAAAAACCGGGAAAAAAAAAACAACAGAGCAAGGCAAAAAATTTTCAAATTGGAGTTTTTTTTAAAGCTCGGGAAACCTTTTTTAGGGCCCTTTTTTTTTTGGTGCATTTTTTTCAGGAATACACAGCAAATATATTAAGTTCTGTTTTATTGTATCAAAATATTTCAATTATTTCATGCAATAAAATGTATATTTTAAAATTGTAAATAAAAAATTATACAATGTAATTGTGATGAACATAGAATTGGATTCAAGGCCTCATAATTAAATGCCAGGTCTCACGCAGAAACTTTTCCCCCCACGGGAAAAAACAAAAAATTACCCAAACAAACTAGCCAAAATGGTGCAAAAAAACCCCAATCTCCCAGGGAGCCCACATCTTAGCCCCCTTTTAAGGGCCCAAAGGTAGGGGTTTTCCCCCAAAGGGGCCCCAAATAAATTTTAAAGGAAATGGGGTAAAATTCCCCCAAAAACTGAAGTTACAAAAGGACTTTTTAAAAATACCAATGTCTTTACACATATCCCTTTTTTCCAAAATTTTTGAAAACCGGGGGTCCCCCTTCCCTTTTCCCCGGATCAAGGATGGGGAATATAGAAAACACCAAATTTGGAAACCTTGCCACCAAGCTGTTTTTTGGGAAACAGAACGTACGGGGGCTAAAGGTCATTTCCCTATGGTACCAATTTTCCCTTTATTTGACCTTCCGTACAAAGTTTAAACCCCCCCTTAGTTAAAAAAGGGTTACGCCACTCGGCCCAAGCGGAGGAAAGTATCAGATCATCCCAGGGGCATAAGTGGGTGGGAGGGGGAAATTACTGGTTTGGGAAATAAAAAGCATGGGGTTTGAGCGGGAAAGCTAGGATTTTGTCTCCCGGGGGTTGTATAATGAACCGGGGAACTTGCTAGTAAACCCCCGCCCCCAAAAAGTTGCCGCACAGCGCCAAAAAGCAAAAAAAAGGGAAAAAACTTACTTTGCTACCCTTTAAAATTCCCATTTTTGACTTTTAAAAATCTGTAAATTACGTATGTTTTATCTTGTCTATTGTGCCCTTTAAAGGGAAATTTAAAAAATTCTTTTTAAATTTTGGGCTTCCCTTTTATCTCAATCCACGAATAAACGCTCTGTTTTTTCTGTTTTACAGGAAAACGCTACCCCGGGTTTTTCGGGCCCGATATAATCTAATTAATGGATAGGGATTATATCTATCGAGGAGTTTGTGGCAGTCTACCGAGTTGATAGAGCTCTGTTTCACTGGTGATAGTGAAAAATGGTCTTTCAGCCGGTCAGGGTTGTGAGAGAGTGTTGTTCCACACCGGCAGTTGCATCACTCCCTGTGCCTAAGGCCCCCCGTTCAAAAGGGCTTTTTCCCGGGGATTGTTTGGGGAGCAGTACTCGCCCGTTTTTTCCCGCTGCAGTACCCCAAATCCGTCCCAGTAACTACGGAAATTTCCACATTTCCTAAATAGAAAACTGTGGATTCCGCCCTCTTCTCCTTCGCTGGGCGAATCCCCCCAAGGGGGGAGAAAGTGACATCACATTTTTTAAACGGCGTGTACAAGCCGTGAAAAAATGATTGCCCTATGGGGCCGGCGAGACGCCCCCCCCCCCCCGCCCCCCCCTTCACACGGCTGCCGGCGAAATTTTTGGGGCGAAACCCAAACCCCCCCCAAATTTAAACCCGGGAAAATAAGCCGTTTGAACATTGCCAAAAAGGGGAACAAAAGGTGTCTGTAAACCGTATCCAGCTGATCCAACGTGGGGGGTTTCGAAACCCCACGTAAAACACACATATGGGGCCCACGTGAAGACCCTGAAAAAAGCCTTTTCATAAGATTTATTTTTTTTTGGATTTATTTTTAGATTCTTTCCCCCCATAGCTGAAGTGAAATTTACAAAAAAAATTACAAACCTCCCCCAAATTCTTTTTTTAGTTGGAAAAAATTTAAATTCTATCAAATACTTATTTTCCCCATTTTTACTTTCCCGGGCATTTTTGTTACGAAAAGGGAACCGCTATTTAAGCAGCCAGGTCAGGGTTTAAAATTTTAACTAAAAAAGGGCCCTTTTGGTAGCCCGGCAACCCAAAAGGGCCCCGCCCCCCGACTCCCTCTTTTCCCCCAAACCCCCGGACTCCCCTTTACTTTGGGGGCTTGTTTAAATGATAATTTTTAACTGAAAAAAAGGGGTAACATAAAGGTTTTTTTTAATCACCTATGATACAAAAATCAACCCTATTTAGGAAAGCAAAAAAAAAAACCCAACATTGAAAAAGCAAAATGGTAACAATTTAGAATTTTTGACTTTCGGGCTCCACATCCCCCCACCACCCCCACTAATTTTTAATACATAAGGCTACCATCTTTTTATAGAAATTCATCAATACCTATCTTTTACATAAATTTGACTTGCAAGTATTTAGCATCTGCTTAGTTCTGCAAATTCTTGGCTTTAAAATTTGTATTTTTAAAGGGGGTTTTCCCTTCCCCCCTAAAAATCAAATGTTTTTTTTTTATTATTTTGTTATTATTTTTTTAAATCCACCTTTTTGGGTTTCACACTGTCTGAATCCTTCTGGGCCTGGGGGCCCGAATTTTAAGCATATCTTGACCAAAATCTGATTTCCCCTGGGCTCTTTTTAAAAATGTTTCCCCAATGTTTGTGCAGACTGGACTTGGGTATAAAAATACGCTTTTTTTCACCTTTTTAAACCCACAAATTTCGATTGGGTTGAGGTCTTGGGGGGTTTTGGGCCAAAACAGCAACTGTACTTTTATTGTCATTTTAAAACCTTTTCCTTTTTCCAACCTTTTACGTCTGCTTCAGGGCTTTGTCCTGCTGGAAAAGCTATGCCCGTCCTTTCCATTTCCCACAAGTACTCGGTGTAATTTTAAAAACCCCCTCTTGAAGAAAAACTCACATTTTAAAAAAACAGTCAATTTAAATCAACATTTTTTTTGGTTTTTAAATATCCAAAATCTTTGGCGTAAAAACCCCTCCCCCTTAACATTAAAAGCTTTTTAAAATGAGATTTGAAAATCGAAAGGGTTTCTTCACCTTTTTTTTGGGGCCCCCATTCCAGACTAGGTAAAGCGTTTTTGCACGGGGGCTTGCTTTGGGCGTCTGTGATCTCCCCTCTTACAAAGCATATGAAAGACCCCCCTCCACTGCAGTGGGCTTTTTTGTGTTAAAACAAAAAGACCTTGTGATGACCGACCCCGTTGACTCTATAAATTTTGCCTTTGGGCGTCCACCCTTGGCTTTTGAATGGGAAGGACCGGGGCTTTATTTCATATTTTTCCACGTCCCGGGGCCTCACAAGAGGCAGTTTTGGCCCCAATTTTCTTGGCCGAAGGGAAAGCTATCGATTTACTTGATGATTTCTGCTTCTCTTTTCTTTGGGGAAATTTTTCTTCATGGCCTTGAACCAGTGACCTTTTTGCTTGGGGAAACAGCCTAATACACCTAAAACATTCGGGAATGTGAGAACAAGTTGTTTAAAATTTTTAATACACAAGAAGAAAAAAGGGTTGTATCACCCCCCAAAAAAGCAAAACAGTAACAATGCAGTTTACATGCCAAGAAACCCCATAGCTTTAAACTATGCGGAATAGTTTTTCAGGTCAAAGTTATTATGAGATAGCCAAGGGTGATTGTTTATAAAATGATGGTAAAACCAAAGTTCAAACTGTATTTAAAGGTGAATATGGAGCCTAAAGTGGGAAAAATTCAAAATATTGTTTTCCCTTCTCTTTTCAGTAAGGGAAAATATTTTATTGGATAAGACTTTTAAAACTGCTAATCAAAAAAAACAAACCCTTTAAAAAAATAACTTTTTTTTAAATTTTATGTAAAAAACCTTTTTCATAATCCCCCATTTAAAAAACACCCCGAAGGGGAAAAAAGTACATGGACCCAAACTATCCAAATTGGGGAAAGAAAGGAGTAAAAAAACCTAATCAAGTTTCCCCATCATCATACCTAAAAACGCCCCAATACAGAGAACCCCCGCCCTGAAAAAAGGGGAACCCGGGAATAATGGGGCTCTAATAGTCCCTAACAAAAAACCCTTTAAAACTCTCCCCCACAGTGGGAAAATTAAAAAACAATAAAATCCACCGTAGGAAAGGGTACAAAAAGGGAAAAAAATTGGGATGCAAACATGTAGAGAAAAATTTCACAGCCTTTGAATAGTACCCAGATAAATTTACACAACGTTAAAAGGGGTTTAAAGCCAATTAAAGCCACCAATAAGGGGTTTCATGTACTATGCATCTAAAAAAAGCACCAAAAATCCCCATGGACAAAAAAATAAATCCCCAACGCAAACGTTTTTGTCCCCAAACCAGGGGCTTATCCAAAGGGGTTTTAAAAACAAGAAGGCCAAACCAACAAAAAACCAAAGCTCCCAATGGCCCCAACTGGACTAAACAGGAAAACATAACAACCCACAAAAAGAATCAGATTTTCCCATAGTAGGCCCGGGTTTTGCCTGAAATAGAAGGACAACAGGGAAAAATGGATATTTTAGAGCAACCCCAAAAACCCTTTCCCTAAAGAGCAAAACTAAAAAAATAGTTTCAAAATAAACTCAATGCAAAGCAACGTACCAAAACAACGTATGAAAGCTAGTATGCTCCCCGGTTGGGTACTCCTTTGGTGTAAGGTATTCACTGCCCCACAAAATCCTCAAGCCCCCCACCTATTTATAGAGTGGGATATTTCCAATAAGGGCTAGAATACTGCCCACTTACATTATTCCACTGACCTATATGATCCATACTGATTTCGGATTCAAACAGACCGCCATTCTATTCAAACGCACACCGCAAAGTGCGCGGCGTCCACAAAAATCTCCTGCGTGGATTATTGTGCTTATATAGATGCTATAGTACATGTATCCCTTATTGTGTGGCATTAATTGGCTTTCAACCTTTCTAACGTTGTGTAAATATTGCCAATTTGGCTAGCTGTCCCATAGTACTGTTCTTACCCTTCGGGGTGTTTTTTAGCTGTGGATTATGATAAGGTTTTTTACATATAAATATTGATTAAAACTTATATTTTAAAGGGATTGTTCTATTTTGAATAGTAGTTTTGATTATATTCCTTCTTTTTGATCACGTGGGAGGTTCTTGGATTTATTATATGACTTTAGAACACAAAAATATTGTAAATATGCAAAACGCTGCAGGAAGTGGGAAAAAAAACAGTTTTCAACAAAAACGTCCTGAATAACTTTTGTGGAGTGAGCCTATAAATTTGTTCTGAGAAATAGTATCGCCTCCATCAGATTCTCCTTCATAGGTGACCTCACATCTGATCTCATTATTTCCAGGCTAGAGAACGGTCTTTCTACACTAACTTGGGTTGGGGGCAACATCTCTAATAATGTCAGGGTATAAAGGAATTCTCTCAGACACAGTCAGTTTTGATGAATGGTTGAACTCTTCTACTTCTTTGAAAGCAAGTGAAAAATTTTGCTGAAATCTGGTCAATCTGTTTGCCATGGGTGCGGAATCTTTGGAGCTTTGCCTGCTCCATGTCATCAATTACACTCCTCATGTGATGAGGCTGAAGATATGGGAGAAGTAGCACTGGGAAGACCCAATTCCTCTTGCTCTTTGCACTGCATCAAACTAACTGGACCAATTTATTATATATTTTGGGAGTCGGAGCCGGTCCATTTTATAACGACTCCAACTCCTGCAAAATAGGCACCGACTCCACAGCCCTGGTTACTAAGGCACTTGTGAGATTCCTTTGCCCAACCGTGCTCTCCCCCCTTCCCTAAGAGACAAGATTACTATGGCAGCCAAGGCCATAATGAAGGGCTCCATGGCTGGCATCTTACTACTCCTATTACTGTACACTATTCTGAAAAACATTGCTATTGCAAAACTGTGTACAAGCGATTGTGCCTCCGAGTGGTCAAGTTAGGGGGATTGAAAGTGCAATTATAAAAAAAAAAAGGTTTTTTTTTTTTTTTAAAAAAAAAAAAAAAAAAAAAAAAAAAGGGGACTTTTGTCATTTTACAAATAAAATAACAGTAATTAAAAAAAGTAAGGATGCACGATAGGATTAAGCCAAGCGAATACTTTATGTTCTACAAGCTCCTTGCTGGGCTGCACAAACTTAAACAAAATTTGTTAAATAAATATCTTTTTTTATTCAAACAAAGACAAGTAATAGAAAAATACATTGCGAATTTCAATTTACATTTAGATGCTGCTACTTGAAGATGAACACTGTCCTACTGACGGTAACATCTGTTTCTTAAAGGCAAAGTTATCATTTTATATATAGTATAGTATTTGGTAATGTATTCTTTCATACTATATAACACATTTACTACGTACAAAATACATTTATTGTCAAGGACAGCCATTACATTTACAGATTTACAACACTCATTGTTTGTATACAGGTAATGCCACATGTCAGAACATAAAATTAGAACCATAGTAGTCTGTAAGATAAGGGTGCTGAAAACTTTACATATTCTACAACTGCACCTAAAATGGAGCTATTAATAGATATCCACCAATACTATTTATCACTGCTTAGATCTTTAACAGGTTTTGAAAATGTTTGGACCCACAGAATAGATAGTTCATTGGAGAAATAGTGAAGTGGTTGCCCAGGATTAACTTGTCATTGGACATAAGTGCTACTGTGGCGTTTGGAAGGAGTTACCTCAGATATAAGTCCTTTCAAGATGTGACCTCTGATCAGCTGAGAGCCCCAGATCCAGCTCCTGACAAAAAGCCAATTTAGCTGGGGGAAACCACCGTCTCAGTGTAGACAGTGATCAAAATCCACCTTAATTCCATCCTGTGTGGATTAATCATTCCCGTTCCACTGTATTGTTTTTCAAAAGATATTAAAGGGGTTTTGCCACAATGTAATGTTGACGTGGGATCCTCCAAAATGGGTATTTAATCACTTTTCTAAATATATGTGATTACTAAAAGTGAAGCCTCTGAGAGCTACAGCCTTCATTACATGCCCTTGGTTTCCTGACAGTTTACATTAGACACGACCAGGACACTGACAGAAGCTGATCTGGCCGCGCTTGCGTTGTCTGCACTTCTTATCTGATGACAGGAAACATGAAGGAGCTTGCAAGGGACTGGGGAGAAAAAGCAGTGAATAAGCCTGTGTCTTTTGTATAGAGAATCCAATGGTTGTAATGTAATTATTTGAGTAAACATTGCAGATGCTCCCTGGCTCTCTGCTCACCCCCTTTCCTCTCCCCCGTGACTCAGCATTCTGAGTTAATCTTCTCTCCTGAGCAGATAAGAGGTAAGGAACTCACTTCTTGGCAAAACCCCTTTAAGATGGTAAAGAGGGGTTGCCTATCTCTAAATGGGTGTGTGCCTGTAGCTTGGTGTGATTAATCCATCATGTTTACTGTGGATCAGCAGTGAATGTAAAGTCGCATGACATGCCAATCAGCTGTCAACTTAGAGAGAAAGTTTGTTTCAGATTCAGGCCAAAATCACGTTGAACCCGAATCTTTATGTTTTAAAGCGGTTCAGCCCAAACCAAGTTTTGGCAAATATCAACACTAACCCTAAATTGGGGTTAGAGGAGGTTTGTTTTTGTTTTTTTTTTTTCTTTACGTATTTTTAGGGTTAACTTACTGTTCTGTGGCATTTCTAATCTGCTGGTGCTTCAGATCCGACGTCACTAGTGGTCCATTCCTCATGTTATGTTTACTGGAAGTTATATCGGATTTGAAGCATCTCTAGACTGGTAGTGCAGCAGAATCATAAGTCAACCAATAGCCCCAAATTAGGGTTAGAGTAAAAAAAAAATTCACAACTTTGGTTGAACCAGTGTCGAACGGAATAGGGACCAGTTTGGGCAACATTACTGAAGTAGGTACTGAAAGTGGTCTGGATTGAAGCAGAACCCCCAATGAGAATTCATGAGAAGCCATTTTGAGAAACGCGAACATCACAATGCATATAAACTAAAGAAGATGACCCTTGCAATGTACAGAATATGTTCATTCTAAAATAATGTGTGCAAACTGTACAACAACACGGACATCACCGATCTCTAAGGTGATCACTAAAACCTGAATGGCTGCTATGACAGAGAATGTGCGAATGATCTATTACTCATTATAGATAAATCTATCACAGATCTGTGCATGTGTGGAAAATTGTGAGCACTTCAGAAAATACAATGGGGCAGATTTCTCAATACTGTCTAACACTGACAGTGTAACCTTAGGCTAGATGGTCTGACAATGTGCCACATTTACCATATGCTGATAAATCTGGCACATTTAGACTTTCTAGTATACTTTATCTTATGCTGCTAATTGTGGCAAAATGTCCGGCGCCGCAGGCTAGGCCACGCCCCTTTGGAGGAGGCCACATCCCTTTTGTCGGACGAGGCACAGGAATAATTAGAAACGGTTTTAAACCTATAATAAATGAGGTGTGAAGCATGTACGCCATTATTTTTGGTGTAAAATGTGTCAGAATTCTGGTGCAAATGCCTTAATAAATGTGCTGTGTTGTATCAGGCTGAGTTAACATCACATTTTTATTTTCATCTTAGTGCATACATTTTTTATGAGTCTGTTCGATCTGTCCATTGTAATCCGTTTTAATTTTTTTTTAATTAAAAAAGTAACCGTTTTCCAGAAGAGAGGGTTCAGTCTTTTTGTTCTTCATGCTTCTGCAGAAAAAATGAAATGAACTGACACACTTAAAGGGGTTGTCTCACTACGAGGATTGCTTTTTATGTTAAAGATCTTGCAAAAACAAGTCACTTTGCAATATATGTCAAGTAACAGTGTCCTACCTGTTCCCAGATATACCCTCTTGTATGGGCTGCATCAGCTCCTCAGGTCACTATAGCTACAGACCTGTTCAGTCTCTCGTGATAGGCTGCCAGCGCTGGTCGCTATAGCTATAGACCTGACTTAGGCAAGTAAACACGCCTCTGAATTCAAAGTGAAACCAAGAAAACAGGACTGAGGTAAGATGAATCAATGTTTTGAGACAACCCCTTTAATGGATGGAAAGAGACTTACCCTTGGTCATGTTATAATCAGACTGTAATGTTATATATGCCTTATATTAGTTTGGGGGTTTTTTTAGGACACAAAAGCGTGATAGACTACGCTATTCTGTCCTGCACTAAAATTAGGACAGTGACAGAAAGCAAACAAGACAAGTACAAAAGTAAACATGTTTTTACATAGTCACTCTATGGGTCTGCTGATAAATACATTTTTATAGCTGTTTTTCCTATGAAAACATATCCACTGGGTGGAGAAGGAAAATGTGATGTGAACACACCCTTACATGTGTAGATTCACAATCTTAAAAAAACCAGAGTTAACATATCATGCTCAATATATCATTTCTTGCTGGCTCTATATCCGCAGAGAACTTGTTCTGGTAAATTGCATTGTAGTGTACTCTTAACACCAGTGCCTTTATTGATGTAGGAAAATTTGCATTAAAGGAGAACTGCGCTATCTTCGGACATGTCTGTTTTAGTAAATACTTGTGTTCCCTATAAAATTACAATTCTTCAGCATCTTCTCTTATAACTCGGTGTTGTGTGGTTCCCCGTTCTTCGTTCTGCAAATGTATTACAAAATCATTTGCAGTTTTTAAAGAGGTGTTCCCCTATACACACTGACTGGACAATGTCAGACCGAATAGGGACACACCTCAATTGGTAACACCCAGCTGACAGATCCGATAATAGAGTTCTAATGGGAATAACAGAGGAATAGCATAACAAAAAGCTGTAAACGCAGAGGCTCCAGAATTGTCATTTCAAAAGGGAACACAGGTATTTACTAAAACAGACATGTAAGGAATGGCCACAGGTAGGCTTTAACCTGACAAGGACATACACTGCTCACAAAAAGGTAGGGATATTTGGCTTTTGGTTGAAATTTCAGGATGAACATAAAATTTCTTGATTTTTTTTTTTCAAATGAACTAAATAAGAATATCTCTTACCTATAAAATGTACATATTTCACTGTTCCCTATACTTTTTTGAACAACTTCCTAATCTCTAACAAGAAGCTTAATGGCAGAATTCACAACAGGTGTTTGATCCCTGAATCACCCAATAAATGTAGGGGATCAATTTGAATTGAGATTTAAACAGTCCTCCTCATCATGCTGCTCACATTTTTTACATCATGAGACCAAGACAACACCTTACAATTGATCAACAATAGCTTGCCATTGCGAGGCTTCAAGCAGGATGCTCTCAGACACAAGTGGCCACTGAGCTTATATTGTCACAGAGTGTCTTCGGCAGAGATACCGAGAGACTGGAAGAGTCACAGAAAAGCAAAAAAGTGGATGTCCTTTGGCTACATCACATATTGATGACCTCTTCATTGTAAACAATGCACTATGGAACTGGATATGAATGCCACACAACTCCAGGCATTTTTATTGGAGGTGAGAGGCAATCAAGTGTCACATCAGATCATTTGTAACTGTTTACATCAATGTGGTTTGCGCGTCAGACGACCATCAATAGTACCTGATCACACCACCAGGCACATCATCTTGCATGGCCAGGATGCATCTACACTGGACACGGGAGCAGTGGTCCTCAGTGCTGTTCAGTTATGAAAGTCGATTCACTCTGAACAAAAATGATGGCAGTCAACAATGCTGGAGACATCAATGAGAGCACATTGCACATCAGCCAGGTCAGGTACCGGTCAAGCACCTTTGCCGGTCGTCTAGCACACAGACTACACTGCTGTAAACGGTTATGAATGGTCTGACGTGACACTTGGGTACCTCCTTAAAGGGTTTGTATCTTTTGAACTGTTCATGCTGTTCAGCTAATTCTCTGAGATTGAATTAGAAATCCAGGGGCGAGTCTCTCCTCTCAGTAGGCATGTCTCTCCTCCCAGGAGGCGTGTCTCTCCTCACTAAAGACCTGTGATATCATCATTCTGACTGTGCAGTGGAAGCAGAAAGATGTCTGCATAGTACAGCTATACAGCCTCCTGCATGCTGCTCCTGTGTCTGCAGAGCTTCAGGCTAACTCCACAAGCTCCTTGCTTCTGCTATAAGCAGTTATACACACAGCCTGAACTGATGAAACACTTGTGAGGACTGTCCACTGCCCCCTTTTCCCCTCTGTTACCAAACAGCAGTCTGTCTTACTGTGTTATATGGAGTAATGCACACTGCCCTCCTACCCTTCTCTCCCCCTGTTAACAAGTAGGAGCCTGTATAAGACTCTGTTATATGAGGGGATCTGTGACTTAAACAACCAGTAATTGCCCAGATCATTCACCCTAGAGCTGGGAGATTAGTATAGAGCCAGCAGCCCTTGGTTTCACTATCGATTTTAACAGCTCCGAGGGGAGAAAACACAGAGTTTGCAAGCAGCCAATTACAGCGCATGGGGTGTGGCCGGGGCGTTTCCTGTCTGGGGGCGTATCCCAACAGGCAAAAGTCAGCCAGCCAATCACAGTGCAGGGGGCGTGTCTAGGGGCAGGATCCATCCAGGGGGCGTGTCCCAACAGTCAGCAGAAATAGAACACAGATGCATAGAAAAGCTCATATCTGCTAAACCAAGTGACTGAGGTAATGCAACCCAATTACAAAAGTGCTTATTTTTACTGTCCCCATAATCTGAGACATGATCTTTGTAGTGATACACCCCCTTTAGATGAGCCTTGAGTTGTGTGGCATTCATGATCCAGTTTGGCAGGACATTGTTTACAATGAAGTGGCCGAACCATACAGATGAAAGTAAAAGTTTATGGGAGCCGGCACAGAGCATTTTAGAAGTATGCGCTGGCCAGCCTGTACTTCTAAAATACCCAGCATATAGCTGGATGCATAGTGCGCCCCACAAAGACGCTATGTGAACATGCTCTTATTGCATTAAAGTTATTTATTTTCCTAATCAGCGATTACTGAAAATGCTATGTAAGTAAATACTTGGATATAACATTTCATAAAAGGGGATTGGAAATGCTAAATTAAACATCTGAAAAGCAAGAAGAATGGGTCTGTAAATCTAAAGAGTTTCACAGGACTTTACATTCATGGCCTATGCTCAGGCAATCAGCGTGTGATCTGTGGAGGCCCCACCCCTGAGGATCACTGTCCAGCAGCAGAACAAAAT